>JAMZAV010010740.1:0-86491 GCA_024449915.1 Sweltsa coloradensis
GAAAAATATTTTCTTAAAAAATTTTTTGCATCATAACAATATCAAAACTTTTAAAAATCGAGGTTGCAATTAAACACTATAGTAAGTTATCTTCATGAAAATAAATATATCATCATAAAACGTATAAATATAAACTTGCTATCGAAATAAAAATTTTGAGGAGTCAGTTAAATCAATTAGTACAAAAACTACGACAAGTTTATACACATGAACTTGTAAACTTTGTAATTTTTTATACTTGGGAGGTGGTATGTCTGTATGTGGATGGGAGATGATTCTTGTAAATCTTAATCTTCTTAGTTTGAAGTTGAATTCTATTGTATAGATACTTGTTATTTAACATTTTATAAATAACATTAAAGAAACGTTGGTGATGGGTTAACTCTGTGGATTGAGAAGTGCTTTAATAAAATGTCTTGTGTCTGTCTTTATTATGTAATCTCTGGTTACCATCCCTCTTGTTGAAATTTTGTGGATGTCTCTCAATCTCCACAACCTCCCTAATAATCTGTGGGTAAGCATGTTGAATCGCTACAAGATTGCACGTGTTTTCAAAGTTGATTTCATAGATGTATCTTACGATGTTTAGCTTATGTTGAATTCTTATCTTGTTTGTGTAATTCATAAAATATGTACTCGGGACATTTAGTAATTTACTCCGATACGGTGATATTATTTCACATATATAAAATTTGAGTGTGTTTTTGTGCGAACCTAAATTTCAGTGTTCAGACATATTTATTTTACTGTCAATGAGTACTCTCGAAAAGACATTTTGAACAAAATATTTTATTATATTCGCGAATAAACATCGGAAATGAAAATTGCGTGGGTAACTATTATGTTTCAATGAATATGTACTTGAGATGTTTTTTTATGAAGAATACTATAATTCTAGATTTTTTACTTGAGTTTTTTTGGTTTTTTTTTTTGTTGTAGTAGATACTTGTGAGATAAGGCAAATAGATTTATTTGCGACTACGGGGTGTAAAAAGTATTAACAAGCAAAAACATTTTGTTTTAAAGCAATCAGTGAATATTACAAATAGAGTTACGATCAAGAATTATACCCGTAAGTAGCCCTCATATTTATCTTCAAAATAAATGTTTAGGGAAACTTGTACATCGTAGCTTTACTCAATTTCAAAATAGAAAACCAGTGTAGTATATGGAATGGTTGAAAATAATTTTCAAAAAATGTTACATTGCTACGAAATGTGTAAGAGTAGGGTAAATTATTACTTTCAACTATAAATACTTTATAGAATTCAGTATTGATAAAGTAGCTTTAGGGCAGAAAAAATATCAAACCCAAGTAGTTTTTTTTAAAATGAATTCTTTTATTTAATCTTCGATAACATTAAAATATAATATAACGTGGAGAGTTGTTGTTTTGTAAATTAAAACGTGGTGGAATTTACTTTTAAATAATTTATAGTAGATAAATCAGTACGTGTATTGGACTTTTTTTTTTAGTAACAGAATGTTAATGTTGAAATAGCGATTTTATTAACTCTACAATAATGTTATTGATTGGTATCTGTCTTTAATACTGAATAGTAAAGTATACTATTTACTTATCTTCGATTTTTTTTTTTTAAATGCAGTTTGAGAAACAAACTTTTTTTTTCTCACATAGTGGTAAGTATTGAGTAATATTTTTTTTTTGTAAGAAAAAAAAAATAGCTTCAATGAAGAATCAAAAACGAAAGCAAAATGTTTTAAAACTAATATATACTGATGGTAGCAAATGTTTGCACTTAAAATAAACCATCCGAGAGTGATCATGTAATGCTACAAAATATCATCTTGAGATGTTTAAAAAATATAGAGCCACATTGTGAAAGAAATTACCGAAAGTTATTTATTTTAAACATCCGTTTGCCTAATAGTTTACCATAGACTTTTATCTACTTGTAGCTGTACATAAATTTTATGAAATATTATTGTATTGTGTGTAGGCTTATAAACAGTTTACAATGCTAATGACAATAAAACGTACTTGTAAATAAAACTTGCCGATTCAAGTGAGAAAACGTAATAAAATGTATGCACTTTTTACAATAACAATATCAAAATTTATTTTGTGAGAAAATTAAAACACTTTGCGTGATACAATTATTTCCCGGTAACTTAATGATTTATCTTTTTTCCTATCTCTCTTATTTGATTTAATGATTTATGTTTTAAAACTATGACAAAGTTCTACCTCAAACAAAACAAAAATTTCAAATTTTTATTTAGTAATGTACTTTAAATCGTAAACACCTTTTAAAATTAATGGACGAAGTGAATAAAAATTTTATTTTTAAAGACAAACATATTATTATTACGCGTGAATTATAAAATACAATGATTTAAGTGTTAGTTTGAATTCCTTTTTATGGAATACTTGATATTTATTTGGTCAAAGTAGGTTGTTCAAGAAAATTTGTGTAACCTGTACTCTCATCTATTGTAAATACTTTTTAAAATTTTTTATAAATAACATTAAAAAAAACCCCTAGCGTGGGTTAGCTTTGTGGATTGGGAAGTGCTTTTCTAAAATTAAATTGAAGCGTGATAATTTTAAAAAAATGGTATCCTGAACACGATGTATTTTTATAACGGAATGTATATTTTTATGTTTCACGCTTGTAAAATATTCGTTGTTGTTTACTAAAAGTTCAATAGCATTAAATTTCGCTTTGGGAAAAATTTTTTTAATATCCATACTTTTTCTTATACAAGTTTTGATTAAATTTATAGTAAATACTAAATAAATGTTTTTAATAGTGGACCACTCAGTATAAAGAAAACTGAAGCGTGACTAAAAACGAATCCTAGCTAGGTGGGACATGCTCGTGTAAAAGAATGAAAATAATTGAAATTTTGAAAGCTATTGTTCAAAGATAACTACAACTTATTGATTTAATGAATATTGTTTCAATTAATAATAATATAATAATAATATAATAATAATAATAATAATAATAATATAATAATAATAATAATAATAAATATGTTTTAACATAAAAATAAAGGACCTTGTTTACAACTATACATTTCAATTTAATCCTTACGTTAAAATTAAAATTAAAAAAAAAAAAATAAAATAAAAAAAAAAATCACTAATACAAAGAATAAAATATGATAATCATTTTATTATAAAAATGTAAAAAATTTATACTATTTATGTTTACCTCAAACGATTTATCCCAAAAAAAGTGTAAAATGTATTCGCATAGTGTATAATGATTTTATTCCCATATCCTTTCCCACAAGGTTATTCACACCGGACTTTCCTGTAGATAGAATGATGACATATTCAAGTTAAACTTGTCTATGAAAGCAATCTCTTATTTCGGTGAAAAATAAAATGCTGACTTTTAATTATGCTAATAAATGCAGAGTTTTATGAGAAAAAGTTTTATATCTTGCTGACGTTGTTTTTTCAAGTTTTTCACATGTCCGGTGATGATGACCTCGTTGGAGGAATGAAATATCTTTGTGAGCGAGCGAAGCATTATTACATTCAGTTAGTTTAGAAATTTAAAAGGTTTTTTCGCTTCCATTGGGTCAAATTTTAATAGTTGTCGCTTAGGACCATTGGAGTATATATTGGTGACGTTATTGAAAATATTTATTCAGTGAATAAAGTGCTGACCCTTGTTTTTCAAGTTTGTGCATGTCCCGGCGATGGTGAAAAATAAATAACGAGCAATAGTAAGCGAAGCATTTCATTCAGTAAGTTTAGAAATTTAGCAAGTTTTCGCTTCCATTGGATCCACATTTTAATAGTTGTCGCTTAGGACCATTGGAGTTATATATATATTGGTGACGTCATTTTGGATCCACAGTATGCTATTCGAATACCGCGGGCGATGGGCCTGGTGCTTAAGCCCTTATGCCAATTTAAAAAAGCGCGGGTCATGTCCCTATAGGCTCATTGGTGTTTAAGATCACGTGGGTTGGATCCCACAGTATGATATTCGAATACCGCGGGGTTATGACTGGGTTTTTCTACTTATGCCCTTCTGTCAAAATTTGAAAAAAGCGCGGGTGTGACGGTTTTAACTCATTGTGTTTTTAAAATCACGTGGGTCGGGTCCACAGACCATAGCTAAATTTAATACTATGGTCCGCGAAGTGAAAAAAACTTAACAGAAGCTATTAGTTAATAGCCTGTGTGACGTCATGAGGAGGCGGTTTATCTGAAGCTATTATAAGTATCAACAATTATCCATTGCCATGCATGTGTCTTGCTAGCCGCGCGGTTAACGCGAGAGCTAGTAATCCCGGTACCCGAGTTGATCATGGTTCGAGACACGTAATCTGACACTTTTTTTCAAGGTCGCTTTCAATTGGAAATAAAAATGAATTAAAAATAATATATCAGTGAAAATTTAAAGTACCAAAAATGGTTTTCTAAGTGCGCGGAGTGCGCGGGGACGCCAAGAAGTGGCGCGATATTTGAAATTTTGAAAATGGTGACGAGGACACGGCAAAGATACGGCGAAACTAAAAATGGGGGCAGAGCTAAAATGGCGCTCAAAAAAAATGGCGCCTCGACCTAAAATGGCGACCAAGATGGCGGCAAAACTAAATGGCGCTCGAACAAAAATGGCAGCCAAGATTTGGGGGTCGACCTAAAATGGCGGCTGAACAAAAATGGGGGCCAAGATGGGGGCCAAGATGGCGGCGAGCTAAAATGGCGGTCGACCTAAAATGGTGGCCAAGATGGCGGTGGAAATTTCAAGATGGCTGCTGGAAATTCAAAATGGCGGGCGGAATTCAAATGGCGGGCAAAATGGCGGGTGGGAAATTCAAAAAGGCGGACAAAATGGCGGACGGAAACACGTGACCCGGAAACAAAATGGCGGCCGGAAAAAACAAGATGGCGACCGGGAAAAAAGATGGCGGCCGGAACAAAATGGCGGATTTCCCCGTGACCGGAAAAAACGTCATCGACGCCATATTGGATCCACTTGGATCCAAAGGGATGGTGCTCTAGCTACCTTACTTTCCCTCTACTTACCATTGATATATGATTGAGCTGCCTTCTCAGCAGAATACTGTTTTATTATCAATTGCTCACTTTTAGTATACGCGGAGAAGCTGAAAAAGGTGGACATGTTTCCAGGGTGCGCCCTGGCTCAAACGTGTATCGGGCTGCCGACAATTTGCATGCACCAGAGGGACTTGCTGTTAGAATTGTGCACAGGAAATGCATTTTGTCCATATTTTACGCGTTCTTGCACTATATTTTAAATAAAAACAAAGCTATTTTTCAACAACTAAATGCCATAGGAAAAGATATGTAGTATTATAATTTTTTTTTAAAACAAATAATGTTTTTCTTGGTCAGCTATACTTACAACGTTACCTAGGCTTATAGCAATAATTCATTATGAATATTTAAAACTCCTTAAATGTTTACGACCCCCAAACACCCTTTAAAATTTATACTCTATTCTCTACCATGGTTCAAGACTTTAGACAATAAATCGTACCTATTGCATGAAGATAATACATACATAGTTTGATAAGTAATATCGAGCAATATAATTAACGTTTTTACACAAGAATAGATTGGCATTTGTGTATTGTCCAATGTTAAATAATATTGTGACATAACTATTATGATCTCGACAAATAAGTTATTCAGGTTACACACATCATACATTGATCACTTTATGACATTGCATAGATCGTAAATCACATTTGACGGGTAAAACAAAGTAATTGTGCATACGGATAATGTTCCATAATTAATTACTTATTTACAATCTACGGTGTAAATAAAATAAGTAGTTTTTTCGTTGACTGAACAGAAAAGTTTGACATTTAAAAACAAATTAGAAACCCATAAAGTGTTCGAATGGTTACCTATAAAATCAAATTGTTTATTTTATTTACTTTTTTATAGAATCGCGATTAAGCTTTAAAACCGCCATTATCAGTAATTGTTTGACTTTCAGTGGCAAAGTTCCCCTATATACATAGTTTGTATGTCCGTCCATCCGTACGTCCGTCTGTGCGTGTGTCAAATCTCACGATAAACACGGGACATGACCTCCTATTGACACACATTTTCTTAACATTGTCCTTCAACGAAGAAAATAAAAAAGGTTTTTGATGACACTGAAGATTTTTGAGGAGGTGATACTAAACTTAAAATTGGTATATTTTAACCGGCACCACCACCAAAAGAGGTAATCGATATATGAAATTTGATTTGGAAACTCCCGTCCCGGCCCTGTTGTTATTTTATTTGTTTGTATTTTCAAGTATTGCGATCAAGCGTTAAAAGCCACCACTACCGTCATTGTTTTAATATAACATAATGGCGTACGCGATATAATACGATGTTGATAATATCATGGCTTAACCCTTTGTACTCGTACTTCAGCTGTCAGCAGTTACACCCCAATAAATTTTGTTTCAGAAGAATAGAAGATTAAACAAACGTTTGAAAATTTTAATATATTTGCCAATATTTTATATATTTTTAAATTTTGTACAAGTCAAGCATAAGTCTAGTATATATTTTTTTTATGTTTTTTTTTATGTTTCTATGTTCTATGTTTTATAAGTGCTTGTTAATTATCACAATTTGTTGTATAGTGGCTGGCAGACACCTTGTGCTTGGGGCATACTGCCTTTTTCTGCGAACCTTCCTACTAAGCCGATTAGTGGAAAATAAATAATAAATAAAATAATAAATAAAATGTACTTACTACTGAGTTAACTTAAGGTTACCACCTTCTCAAATATGAACCATATATGAATATAATATGAAGCCAAAAGCGATGTGCTTTTCTATGGTACTGACAAAGTCGAGTTTGTATCTTCTTTCAAATATCTGGGTATCTTACTCCATTATAAAGGTACTTCTTTTCTCCCCACATCAAAGCAAGATGTTCCTCTGCCATAAAAGCCATGCACCTTATCTCCAAATTATACTCACTCTCAATCTCTTGTGCTATGAAACTCGTCCACCTTAAAATTGCCCCGATTGCTTCCTACGGCATCGAAAGCATATGGCCCTACCTCTCCCAAGCCAATCTCACACAATTAGAATCGGTTAAGACCCTATATATGAAAAAGATCCTTTCTCTATGTAAATTTACTCGTTCGCGCTTGGTATATGAGATGGTAGATGAATCATTGTTTGTTGCTGACCTACAGTTCAAATTTAACCTAAGCCAATCAGACGCCTTTCGTACTGTCGTTCATAACTGCATGACAAAACGCCTTGAAATTAGACCTGAATTCTTTACTATGGATCTGTTCAAAAATGATGATTGGAAAAAACCTCTTGCCAAAAACAGGCATGTGCTAACCCGTGTAGCAGCTCACGGTTTTCACCATTTGTTTTGTCTAGATAGAAAGTTCCATTCATCATACAGACTGCAAATGCTCCCACTGTTCTAGGGATTGCGACCTGTATCATGTTTTTATATGTCCAGCTAGGACTCATTCCATTACTGATCTTGCCACAAAGGGTCTTGTCTAGAATCAGGTACAAAAAGTAAAATATAGTCTGAAATGTTTAATTTATTAAATTTTGTTGTTTTTATTCTGTTGTAAACTTGTAATTTTATTAATCATTTATCCTGTCATTGTCATAGCTGAAATGTAAATAGAAACGAGTTGTGTAATTTGTATGGGTGTAATGTTGCCTATGTTACACCTTAAATGGTGTTGTACTCTCTGGAGTTTAATAAAAGTAAAAAAAAAAAAAAATATGAACAAAAGAATTCAAGTCGAAAGAATTAACTGACTATTGTATTAATTTTCATTCATTATTTCCTCGTTGATGGAGTGGGCGTCGACAGGGTTGGTTTGGAGTCGCTTTTATTGAAGACCTTCCCCCCCCCTCCCCCCCTCCCCCCCTCCCCCCCTCCCCCCCCTCCCCCCCCCAACCCAGTGATGAAATTCAGTTTGGTAACTGAGTGGTTGACAATAGTAAATACAATATAAAAAGTAAATAACTGTTCATATTCAAATACGTCATGGCAGGGCTTGACGAATGGGTCGCGTCCACCCCCCCCCCCTCTCTCGCCGAACGAATGGACACTTGAAAATTTCAAAAATTAGTAAAAAAACTACGACAATTTTATAACAAATGAACTTGTAAATTTTTAATTTTTTATATTTGGGAGGTGGTATGTCTGTATTATAATTTGTTTTTTAAAAAACTTACTTTTGTTGGTTAATTTTTTGTAAAAAACTTTTTTTTTTAAATGTCGGTGTTTATTAAAAAAAATTTGTTCCTTCTCTTTTTTTTAAATTTTTAAATAACTTAAAAAACGTGGTGAGGGGTTAATCGGGTTTGGAAAGTCTTTTAAAAAGTTTTTTCCCTTTTTTTAATGAAATCTCGACCCCCCTCTTTTTAAATTTTGGGGTTTTTTCCCCCCCAAACCTCCAAAAATTGGGGGTTTAAAATGTACTTACTTTTTTTGATTTAAAGGGTTCTTGAAGGTTGTTCACTTGGGAATTAAAAAAAGTCCCCATTTATTTTCACGGTGATATTTTTCACAATAAAAAAATTTGAGTGTGTTTTTGGCGAACCAAAAATTTCAGGTTCAACTATTTTTTTACTGTCAATAGTACTCTCAAAAAGAATTTTGAACAAAATATATTTTTATTTTCGCAAATAAACCGGAAATGAAAATTGCGTTAACTATTATGTTTCAATGAATATGTACTTGAGATGTTTTTTATGAAATACTATAATTCAGATTTTTACTTGGTTGCGTTTGGGGTTTTATTTTGTTGTATCAGATACTTGTTAGATAAGGAAATAGTTTTATTTGCGCTACGTGGTGAAAGTTTTAAAACAAGAAAAAAACATTTTTTTTAAAAGGAATAAAGTGAATATTACAATAGAGTAACGATAAAGATTGATAGCGTAAGTGTCTTCATTTTTATCTTCAAAATAAATTTTTTAAAAACTTGTACATCGTAGTTTTACTCAATTTCAAAATAAAAAAACCCATGTAGTTTGGAGGTTGAAAAAAATTTTTAAAAAAATGTTCTTGCTTACAAAATGTGTGAAGATATGAAAATTTATTCATTTCCCTATAAATACTTTATAAAATTCAGTATTGAAAAAAGTGCTTTGGCTAAAAATATCTAAAAAGTATTTTTTTTAAAATGAGTTTCTTTTATTTAACCTTCGAAAACATTAAAATATAATATAACTGGGGGATTGTTTTTTTTGAAATTTAAACGTGGGGGAATTACTTTTAAAAATTTAAGTAGAAAATCAGTACGTTATTGGACTTTTTTTTGTAAAAATGTTAATTTTGAATAGGATTTTATTAACTCTAAATATGTTATTTTTGGTATCTTTTTTAAATACTGAATTAATAGTTACTATTTACTTATCTTCGATTTTTTTTTAAATGCAGTTTGAGAAAAAAAACTTTTTTTTTCACATGGGGTTAGTATTGAGTATATATATTTTTGTAAGAATAAATACTTAAATAAAGAATAAAAAAACGAAAGCAAAAGGGTTTTTATAAACAAATATTACTGGGTAGAAAATTTTGCATTTAAAAATAAACTCCGAGAGTGATCATGTAATGCACAAAATATCATCTTGAGATGTTTTAAA
Source organism: Sweltsa coloradensis (assembly GCA_024449915.1). NCBI lineage: Eukaryota > Metazoa > Arthropoda > Insecta > Plecoptera > Chloroperlidae > Sweltsa > Sweltsa coloradensis. Next base: position 9,605 of record JAMZAV010010740.1, read on the forward strand.
AAAATATACGAGCCCTTTTGTGAAAGAAATTACCGAAATTTTATTTATTTTAAAACACCGTTTGCCTAATAGTTCCATAGATATTTATCTACTTGTAGCTGTACATGAATTTAAAATATTATTGTATTGTTGTAGGCTTAAACAGTTTACAATGCTAATGACAAAAACGACTTGTAAATAAAAACTTGGGGCCGATTAAAAGTGAAAAAACGAAATAAAATGTATGCACTTTTTACAAAACCTATCTTTTTAAATTTTGTGAAAAATTTAAACACTTTGCGTAGTAAATTATTCCAGGTAACTAAATGTTTGGGTTTTTTTCCTATCTCTCTTTTTTTGATTTAATATTTATGTTTGAAAACTATACAAAGTTCTACCACAAACAAAAAAAAAACAAAAATTTCGAATTTTTTTTAGAAGTACTTTTAAATCGTAAAATTTTCACATTTTTTTTTGAAATAAAGGGACGAAGTGAAAAAAAAATATTTATTTTAAAGAAAAACATATTATTATTACCCCGTAATTAAAAAATAAAAGATTTAAGTGCTATTTAAATTTTTTTATGAATACTTGATATTTATTTTCAAAGTAGGTTTTTCAAAAAAATTTGTGTAAACGTACTCTCATCTAGGAAATATTTTTTGAAATTTTATAAAAAAACATTAAAAAAACGCTAGCTTGTGTTGGGAATGTTTTTCAAAAATTTAAAATTGAAGCGTGAAAATTTTAAAGAAGGTACCTGAACACGATGTTTTTTTAACGGAATTATATTATTTGTTTCACGTTTGAAAAAATTTTTTGTTTTGTTTATATAATTTCAATAGTATTAAATTTCGCTTTAAAAAATTTTTTTAATATCCATAATTTTTTTACAAAGTTTTGATTCAATAAGAAAATACAAAATAAGTTTTTAAAGGGGCCCACTCGTTAAAGAAACTGAAGCGGCTACAACGAATCCTAGCTAGGGGGACATGCTCGTGGTAAAAAAAATAAAAATAATTGCATTTTGAAAGCTATTGTTCTAGATACTACAACTTATTGATTAAATGAATATTGTTTTCAATATAATAAAAAAATAATAATAATAATATAATAATAATAAAAATAAAAATTATAATTATAAAAATAATAATAATAAAAAAAAATTAATAAAATATTAATAAAATAATAAATTTTTTTTTTTTTTTTTTTTTTTTTTTTGGGAAACCATTTTTAAAATAATGTTATTCAGTAGGGAAAGGGTCCCACAAGCCACACAAGGGGCTTACTGGGGGATAAAAAAACTTTGAAAATTTTAATTTAAAAATAACCCAGCTAGATTTTATAATTTTGTATAATAAAAGGGGAAAAAAACGAAATACCTAGAACCAAAAAACAACAAAAAACCTTGAACAAATAATAATACACTAAAAATAAAAACTTAAAATACTACGCATCCCACTTACATGAAATGCCCTGTTTCATAAAACAAAAACTTTTTTTTTTTTAACTCTTTTTTCCCTATTTTTTTGATCTATACTCGTAAATTTTTGGGGAATTTTATTAAAGTAAAAGGTAAACGTATTGCCAAGCTCTTTTCCCAACTTTTGTTGTAATTTATTTTCAAAACTCTGCCCCCCCTGGGCGGTTTTTTGCATTATGAATAACATAGTTTTAAACGAATTTCATAAAAAATTTAAAAATTAATTTGTAAGTGAACAGTCCCTTTACAGGAAAAACATTACAATATCTATATAAATCAAAAGTTGTGATACATGTCCTTTTTTTTCTTATAAGGGGATTTTAAAAACCATTCTTTTTTGCAGTAAAATAATTTTTTAAATTTGAAAATGTGCATTGCCCCATGCAAGCGGGGCATATGAAGACTGATTTCGCAAGTGCTAGTATACGGTTCGTAGTAGAGTAAAAGGGTACATACTTTAGTTTATAATCTGATGAACCATGATCAAAGCCGTCTACTCCTTTCTTTATGAACCCCCCAACTAAAATTTTGGTCTATCACCCCCCCCAAATATTCTGCTGTAAACAGTTTCTTTTTATTTCCCAAAATTACATTTATGATAATACATCCATATGATGAAAGAATCATCAAACATCAAAGGAATGAGTTATAAATTTATATTAGCATTATGGTGGGGCTTTGTGGGTGAAAAATATGCCAATTTTGTTTTACTGAGTTAATATAAGGCCTTCATGGGGGGGTGGTCCTTTTAACTTTTTAAAAAAATTTCCTTAAAAATAATTCGAAATTTTTATGTTTTTGAAAAAATTGTCCCAATGCTGAGTCATAGCAAAGAAAAAAAAAAAACTTTACTTATGAAGGTACCAAAACATTTAACATTTTAAAATACAGAACCGGGCCCTAAAATAGATCCCTGCGGTACACCTGTTGAGATCTCTGGTTCACTCCCCCCTCTCCTACTCGAAATAATTTTTCTATTTGAAAAATAATTTTTAAACCCCTCCAAAAGAGGGCCTCTAACGCCAATTTCGTTCTAAAGCAACCAACTTTTTTTTGTGATTAGGTACAAAGTTTTAGTGAAGTCAATAAACATACATAAAATGTGAAGTTTTTTTTTAAGCTTAGATTATAAATCAGAAATTTTTTCAAGCAAATTGAAGTACTTTTCCCTTTTTAAAATCCGTATTGATTTTATTGATAAATTAAATTTTCTAAATATTTTAAACTAACATTGGCACATATCTTTCCATTATTTTTTTCAATACTTGGAAAATGGCAATTGGTTATAGTTAGAGTTTTAAAGGGTTTTCCCTTTTTATAAAGGGTCTTACAAGGAGGTCTTCATTTTTCCGGCACCACCCCCTCGTTAGAGAAAAGTTAAAAAATGCGAAAACCCGGGCTTATCTCATTAGAAATATTTTTCAGGTCTTTAACTCGTATACCGTCAATGCCTGCTTGCTTATTTATCTCATGTTAAAATGTTATGTTTAAAAAATAAAAATAAAATAAAAACAAAAAAATAATAAAATATAATAATAAATAATAATAAAATATAATTAAAAATAATAAAAATAAAAAAATAATAAAAATAATAATAATAAAAAATAATAATAAAATTTAAAATTAAAAATCCGTACAACATTTTTAGCTCCGGTTTTAACCGAGTTTGTATGAAATCATCCAATAAAAAAATATTTTTAAACATAAGATAAAGGGGACCTTTTTTCTATTTACATTTCAATTTAAATTCTTACGTTAAAATTAAAATTTTAAAAAAAAAATAAAAAAATAAAATAAAAAAAAAAATAATTTATAAAAGAATAAAATACGATAATCATATATTTTAAAAAATTAACAAATTTATAATTTTATGTTTCCCTCAAACGATTTATAAATAAAAGTGAAAAATGTATTCGCATAGTGTTAATGATTTTTTTTCCTATACCCTTTTCCCCGAAGGTTTTCACCTCGATGAAAATTTTCATTGGTTAGAATGATGACATATTCAAGTTTAAACTTGTCTTGAATGCAACCCTTATTCCTGAAATTAAAATGTGACTTTCAATTATGCAGAGTTTATGAGATGGATTATCTTGCTGAGTTGTTTTTTCAAATTTGCACATGTCGGTGATGATGACCCCGTTGGAGGAAATGAAAAATCTATGACGAGCGAACAATTACATTCGTGTTTAGAAAAATTTAAAAAGTTTTTTGCTTCCATTGGATCCACATTTATGTTGTGCTTAGGACCATTGGGTATTATATTAATAATATATATATTGGTGACGTTATTTTGGATCCCCAGTATGTATTCGAAAACCGCGGGCTATGACTGATGCTTAAGCCCCCTTTGCAAATTTTAAAAAAGCGCGGGTCTGTCACCATAGTCTCATTGGTGTTTTAAAATCACGTGGGTTGGACCACCGTATGCTTTGAATACCGCGATTATGGCTTGGTTGGTGCTTAAGTCCTTCTGTCAAAATTTGAAAAAAGCGCGGGTCGTGACGCTTTGGCTCATTGGTGTTTAAGATACGTGGGGCGGATCCACAAACTCTAGCTAATTTAAAATTGGTCGCGAAGTGAAAAAAAATTAACAGAAGCTATTTGTTTAAAGCCGTGTGACGTTTTTGGGGGAGGGGTGGTTTTTCGAAGCTATTAAATATCAACAAATTTTCCTTGACATGCATGTGTCTTGCTAGCCCCCGCGGTTAACGCGATGACTAGTAATCCCAAAGGGTTTCCCGGGTTGATCAGGTTCGAGACACGGTAAAACTGACACTTTTTTTTAAAGGGCGCTTTCAAATTGGAAATAAAAAATGAATTAAAAAATAAAATATCATTTTAAATTCAAGTACCAAAAAAAGGTTCTTTGAGTGCGGGGTGCCGGGACCCCAAAAAAGGGCGGATATTTTAAATGGGGCGAGGACACGGCAAAAGATTACGACAAAAATAAAAAAGGGGGGGCAGAGCTAAAAAGGGCCCAACAAAAATGGCGGCCCAAAATGGCGGTTACCTAAAAGGGGCGGCCAAAATGTCGGCAAACAAAATGGCGCTCGAACAAAAATGGGGGGCCCAAAATGGGGGTCGACCTAAAATGGCGGATGAACAAAAATGGCGGCCAAGATGGGGAAGCTATAAAGGCGCCGGGAAACAAATGTCGGACAAAAAGGAAATTGGAAAAATTTAAAAAGGCGGAAAATGGCGCTGGAAAAACAAAATGGCGGACAAAAAAGGCGGCTGGAAATTTAAAATGGCGGACAAAAGGGGACGGAAAATTTAAAAATGGTACAAAATGGCGGGGGGGAAATTTAAATGGCGGACAAAAAGGGGGGACGGAAACAAGATGGCGACCGAAACAAAAGGCGACCGGAAAAAAAATGGGGGGCCCGGAAACAAATGGCGGGTGTCACTGACCGGAAAAACGTCATACGCCATATTGGACCCTTAGGGTCCACCGTATGGGGGCGTACTTCGGCCCATTCCCTCACTCAAAGGGGGTTCAAAATTAACAATTATCGGCTCTGCTTTTCAACGGGGGCAACAAAATTTAAAATTTTAAAATCCCCTTTACATACCGGTCTACAAGCGAACTGTTTGCAAATTTTACAAGCCCCTGTTTGCCTTTTTGATAATAGGATTCCAAATAAGTTCACTGAGTCTATTTCCAAATCTCACAAACACCCATTAATTAGTAAAATACAACTTGATTTCAAAAAAAAAAGTCGTCGTTTTTTGTTGGGGCCTGGGCATTCTGGGATTTTTTGGAAATTTATTCGCCGACCAAGTGGGAAAAAAAAACAAATTTTGCTATTTTGTTGTGACCCCTGATTTAAAGCATTCTTTAAACGCAAACTTAAAGAAAAGTGGTGCAAAAAAATGGCATACCATGAAAAAAAAATAACTTCGCGAAATAAAAAACAATGTAACACCTTGGATCTCTTCAAGGCGCTCTTCTCGGCTTTTTTTTCCTTTTCGTTTTTTTTTTAAAATTTAATTAAATTTAAAAAAATCCTTTTTTTCCTCCTTTTTTTCTTTTTTCATTTTTTTTCATTTCCCCATCCTTTTTTTTTATTTATTATTCATTAATACTTTTAATTCATTTTTTTTTGTTTGTTTTTGTTTTTTTTTTGTTTTTGTTAACAAAAAAGTTGTGTTTTAAAATGTACTAAATGTAGTTTTTTGTAGTTTCTGCATCTATGTTATTGATTAATTTAGTTGTCCTCCTTTGTAAATCGTTTTTTTTAACTGAATGGATAGAGTTAAATAAATAAAAAATAAAATAAAAAAAAGAGGTTTTTCTGACCCCTCCCATTACTCAGGGTATTTTTAAGAGGCGAAGATCCACTTCTAGTGAGCAGTGTGGTGGATTTTAACTTTAACACATTTTAATAAATGTCCTAACACAGGAGGAAAAAGGAAAGATTTTAAACTAAAAACCCATTTAAAAGAACTTTATCTGATAAATCTGAGTTTGCCCAAAGTTTTGTATCTAAAAACAAAAAAGCTGACGTAGGGTTTAAAAAAAAACACGAATTATAAAAAGAATACGGGCCTAAAAACCTTAGGTAGGAGCCCTTAAACACTAATAAATATTACTTTACTTTTCTTTCTACAACGGAAAATTAAATGTAAAAATAATAAAAAAATATAAAATATGAATATAGACTCAACATAAAAGGTAAAAATTTGGCCATAAAAACTATCCTTACCGGCAAAAAGAAAATAAAAATCGTGCAAATGCATTCTTTTTGCAAGAATTTCGTATTTCCCATAAAAATTTTCAACTATGGGAGTTAATCTTAAATTTAATTAAATTTTCGTTTTGGATTTTCAAAGATTAAAAGTGATGTTTTTAACTCTATGAATAAATTACTGTTTTTAAATTTTGGGAAAACGTCTTCGTGTCAAAGCCAAAGGTTGAACCCTTTTTTTCTCTCGACTCCCCATCATATCTCCCGGCATTACTGACTTTTAATTTTTTATTCATCTTCTTGAAATGTAGGTACTCATACGTTGGGGGTTAAAGTGTAACTGGTGCGGAGCTGGCCCCCTTTGAGGGAAAAGTAACGCTAGGAAGTTGATCCGGGTTCGTTTACATTTTCCCCCGTGAAATTAACTGATATGGGAGTTAATAGGGGGGGTAGTTTTTGGTTTCAAAAGAGTAAGTAGATACATGGACAAGTACTCTTAGTGAAGAGGGGTGAATAGTTCCTAAGGCTAAATCATGGAAAAATGAATATAAAATAGAAAGCGTATTTTAAAGTGAACAAGTGATATGTAATCATAGTATGGTATACTAGTATTGAGAATTGAAATCGTTTGAATTGATGTTGAGATTTATAGAAAAAATGAATTATAATAGGTATGAAAAAAAGCGCAGAGATAGGCGAATGCCTCATGTCAGGAGTATGAACGTGTTCCGCATGAGTAGCCTTGGTATGGCAAGCATCTAACCTTTTCTTGGTGCTTGCCCTTTAGCTTTTAAATTTAACAATCTGCTCGCTTTTTTACCTCCAACGATCGATGCCACCTCTTGAGATGCCCCAATCTTCATAAATGTTGTAGAAAATATTCCCGTTTTGGAAGAAAGGCAACGATGTAATAAATTTTTTTAAACCCAATTTTTTATTTATTTCAATTTTTGGAGGCGTACGTTTTCCCCATTTTCTTTTTAATGTGTCTTTAGATGGCTTGCATGACATGGCCTGAGTTTTTATCCACATCTTTTTTTTCTTCTAAGATAGGGGCTTTTCCCCCTTCAGGATACTTTTTGGGGGTTTCCGGCAACGCACCCTACGAATCTCTCGGGTGGACGTTTTTTGTGAAGTGGGGAGATGGGTGGAGCTCATCAGGCTTTGTTGGGTCATTTCCTCTTCGGAGGGATAGGCATTGACAGATCCGACCAGCTGCAGGCCAGCGCGATTCTTTTTTGCTCCGTTTTCGAATAATACCCTTTGTACAGCTGGGCCCCTAAAAACGTCATGGGCGTTTCCACCAAAACCCTTTTTCCAATCCTGTTGCCCAAGGGGGTATTTGTTCACCCCCCCCGGCCACACTCTTGACAAAAATCCTCTTCGTTCATTCATTTAAAAACCAGGGATTTACCAAGTATCTTAACGAAGAAGGTGAAGGTGCTCCCATTTGTGATGACTGTGGCAAATTTTAATTATAAAAAAACCCTTTTAGAAACCCTTTCCCAAAAAAAAATAGTGATAAAAAGATTTTAATTAAAAACCCTTTCCCCCAAAGAAAAATTTTTCAGGGAACTCCCCGACAAGCGATGACGCATTAAATTTCTGCTTTTAAAATAAAACCTTTTAAAAATTTAATTTATTTTCAATCAGAAAAAATTCGATGGGCATGATAACTTACTGTTTTTTCCCTAACCCCCCAAAAAAGTAACTAACTCTTGCCCTCTCTTTCGAAAACCCAAAAGTGTAGCTCCCCCCCCCCCCCCCCCCCCCCCCTCGAATTCTAAATTTTCCCCTCTCAGCAAATTTTATGTCCCTCCCCGATATCTCAGCAACCCGCCTCACCATTATCGATCGACGATTATAAACGGGGAAACCCCACTCTTGAAATAAACCCGTTTTAAAAAAAAATTTAAACATAGCCCCTAGTAGTTTCATTACATTTTAACTTAAAAATACTTAATTTTAAAAATCAATCAGAACAAATGATACCTTGAGATGGAGAACAAAGGCATCGGAAGATTCTTTTATCGATGGTTTCCATCCCATTCTTTTGGATGACTTGCAGATGTGTGTGGACACAATGGGGTCAGCAGCATCTGGACCAATTTGTCACGTGTTTCTGGAAGTGAAGCATTAAGCACTGAATAGGGGCGGTCTTTTCCAAGTGAAAAACATTCGATGAACTGGATCATTTTTAAGAGATGTGCGAGAATTATAACTTATTACGTGAATGTATGATCATTGATCACCCAAACAATCCCCCTCCCTTTGACTACCTCCTCGACGGCGACGACAGTGACAACACGGACAGATGATGACACAGACGGAGACGACCACGACGTGGGGGAACCCCTGCCCTCCCCACGCTTGTGGCTGGTTCTGACCAGCACAGGCCTGCCCACCCCTTGTCCCCCGCGTCGCCCCTTACGTCCCTCCCTTCGTCTCGATTAGCCAAGTTGCATAAATATGAGACGTTAAGCAATATCCAATCAATCAATCAACTGGCATTGAGGATGGCAGCAATAATACAGTCATTTTGAATTTTGAAATGAACAATACAATAATTAGAGAACAAAAATGATTTTTTTCAATGTTGGTTACTTATTTCGTGACCGTAGTAGGTACCGTGTAATAGTTTTTGATCTTGACTAGCTACTTTTGGATTCGTGTTTATTTTAAATTTGGCATCTAGGCCAATAGTATTTTACGTATACTCAACTGACACCGCATATAAATAACAATGTATAAAATACAAGTGAAAATAAAACAGGAAAGTTCAAGAAAAATTAACTAACAAAAGATGTTAAGAAAAGGAAAAAAATTAAATTGTATCTGTGCCCACTCACCAGTTGAAATATCTTTTTCCTTCAACATAAGTAATAGTTTTGACGCTGTCGAGTCTTTCAAGTTTTTCTTGAAGTAAGGAACTATTTTCTCAATAAATCGCCAGTTTTTGAACATAATGTCGACCTTGTCAGCAGGAAACTTCTTAGCAAAGTCAATTGCAAACTGTTGAGAAAGCAAAAGAATCAATGTTATATAGGATGTCTAATTTGATACATAGCCCTAAATAAGGGTGATAGGGTGCCAGAATTTCTTTATGGATATGCAACCAAATGACAAACTTTATATATTAAGGCTATTGTACCACCTCTGGCCGATAATTTGAAAGTCGAAGAAACATGTCTGAAAAGTTTGCTGAATGAAAGAAGACCTTTAAAATAACAGAAAAAAAATTGGAATTTTTTTTTGGCGGGACATAACCTAACTTTTGGAAATTATATTTAGATTTTTGGACAAAAGTGTAATATACAAGACTAGTTCAAAATTGAAATTTTGAGAATCGGTTTTCTGGACGTAGTTTCTTAACACCTTTAGCTATAACTTGACTATTGCTAAAATAGTTTTCTGAAAATAACAGTTGGTGTTCGAATTTTTTTGTCAAACGGTACAAATACGAGTTTTGCCCCCCCCCCCCCCCCCCCAATAACTAACTAAAAGCTGATGTACTTTAAATATAATATAGGCTTATGCTTAGAACTTGATTGAGAATTTGAATTGTTCAATCAAGTTCTAAGTGTAGGCCTATATTATATTTAAAGTATTAAAAAATCAATTTAATCAACTTGATCTATTTGTTTGTTATAACTTACTATTGATTAAACTTTGAATTTTTTTAATTCAGTGAAACTTTTCAATGATACTGATTTAATAAATTTTTAGTAAGCCTACAATTTATATAATATTATATAAAGAATTACTGTTAGTTTCAGTTTATATTAGGCATTAAAGAAATAAAATAGAACTACACCATCTTAGACACACATTTACTAGTGGCTTATTATTACTTCACCATGGTCTACAGTACATGGCTGAAACAAAATAATGTTATGTACAGGTAGCCTACTCTTCATAAAAATAAAAACCTTATGGGCCTAGGAACAGGCCTATACCTAAAAAACAATCGTAGGGTGATCACAAACATGGTGATCATGAACCGACCGTCCTTGTCGAAAGCCAGATTGTTCTGGGTCATGCAGCTTGCGGCTCTCCAAACCCACATTAATCTTTTATTGATCATACGTTCGAGAAGCATACACAGGCAGCTCTTGAGTGAAATTGGTCTATAGTTCACAAGTTGGTCTTTGTCTTTGCCTGGTTTCAGGATAAGGATTGCTATGGCTTCCCTCCAGGAGACAGGGACAGTAGCCCTGTGGTTTTAGATTTTCAATATTTTATTTTGTCTTAATCAGTTAGAAAAAAATCACAAATATAATAAATTTTGGAGTTTTGAACAAAATCTAAATTTGTGAGAACTAACTAGGAAAACGCTTAAGTCCCGCCGCGTTTGGATGAGCTTGCTTGGAACAGAAGAAATGCCAACCCAGACAATACAAGGACTTCAAAATGCGGAACTATATCATATTTATTATTACGCACGTTCTATTATGAGAAAATGATATTATCGTCAATGTTTATTCGTGATTATCTTTTAAATAATCAAAGAAACTCAAAGCTCGGTTACAGCAATATAAAATTAATATAATGCTTTTTAAGAGATGGTAATATTGTGCAACAAGTGGTCACTTGACATCTAGGCTAGCAGGCCCCTACGAGTATTTTCGCAGCATTAAAGATTGCAGGAAAGTCATGTTAAAATTTAATTGATGCATTATGTTCAAGTTCAAACGACTAAAGTGACATCCAAGCTACGATTCATGGATTTTGGGAAAACAAGTTGTTTTGAGACGTCCAGTTGGGGTAGTCTAGTTGACCTATAGGCAGTGCAAGCAATGTTGTGTTATTATAAATTTGAACCGGAAATAGAAATTAAAGTCGAATCGGTAGAGAACAGGTTCGGAACTGGTTTCCGGGTATCCGAATTGCAAATTATATTCTGTTATTTGACATTGAGTTTCCTCATTTGTACAAAGAGATAACGTACACAGTCACAGTGTATACCCTGAACATATTTTTTTAGTAAACTGTGGTGTAAAGGTATATATTTCACTTTGGGATACGCCGTATACCCTCCATGACACGACAGTTTAAGTCTATACTTCACAAGTACCTAGTACACTTTCACCATTCTGTACACTACGGGAACAACAATTTGCAACTATAATGGAAAACAAATATGTGGGACATGAAATGCTATGTGTTACAGAAGCATCGTCCATAATAAAAGTAAAATCCTTGCTTTAGGCAATATCTGTGACTGAATGTTGTATTGTCACGATGAACCTCGTTACACTTATAGATTTTTTTATTTAGTAATTAAAATACACATTTTATTTGATTATCCATTTTATATTCCTATTAATTTTCCCCCTACAAACTGCCCCTTATAGATTCGTACTACTACACGTATATATTAAATACAATACTAATTCCATTTCATAATCATTATATCATATCAAATGCTAGTGTTTTATATTATTATTCATCCTAAATAACATCGTATTGTATCATATCAAACCAATTACTCATTTCATTTTTTCATTTCAATACTCAATTAATCTATTCAAACAACTTCAATTCTCAATACTAGTATACCATACTAGTAATATACATATAACTTGATTCACATGAAATATGCATTCTATTTTATTATTCATTTTTTACCATGTTTTAGCCTTAGGAACTATTCACTCCCTCTTCACGAAGAGGTGTATACTTGTACCATGTATTAGTCTTAAGTGAATAAAGATCTACTCTACTCTACTCTACTCTATTTTATTATTGTATTTTATTTATTATATTTATTAAGTTTAGATTTTAATACATTTTTAAATTTGTTAAGTTTACAAAAATAGAAGTCAATTGTAAAAGTGGCAATGACTTGGGTCATCCGGCAGGTGCGACAGGCTCTGCGTTGTCGGGCCAAACCTCCTGTGAATTGTAAAATTACGGGCCATCAAATTCCAACTCGCAATCTTCTCGTGGTTTGACCCGTGATTAGGGGAGTTTTTCTCTCTGAAACTAATGGCGAGCTCTGGGTCGTCGTCGGCAACTTTCTCCTTCTGTTTGACTACCTCCCCGACGGCGACGACAATAACAACACGGACGGATGATGACACAGACGGAGACGACCACGACGTGGGAACCCCTGCCCTCCCCATACGCTTGTGGCTGGTTCTGACCAGCACAAGCCTGTCAACCCCTTGTCTCCCCGCGTCATCCCTTACGTCCCTCCATTCGTCTCGATTAGCCAAGTTGCATAAATATGAGACGTTAAGCAATATCCAATCAATTGTAAAATTACATTGGGTCAAGTAAACATAAATATAGAGCCATTGTTTCAATTTAAAATGACATTAAATGTAAATACCTCCAAGAATGTAAGCTCGAAGAAGCCAATGAGGTCTTCCTTGGTCCATCCATTGTAAGGTTTTTCAATGCCATCGTCCATATGTGATTCTGTAATCATTTGACATTTCAACACATTAGTATTTTTATTTTAAATTTATCATTCAATCAATGTTGCGGGTGTGTGGAGGAATTAAAAAAATTCCAAACATGAACTAGCTATTCCTACTGCCACCTCGTCAGCAATATTAACAACCCAAATTTGGACGAATTCTTTGAAACAATATATGATAAAATGCAACGTGCTGGAATGTAGAGAAAACATCAATTAAAACCAAGGCAGAGATTTACTGTTTGTCTTTGCTAGGTTCTTATTGGATTTGTTATTATTAAGATATAAAACACATGGTTTGCTCACCTCTCGTATGTGTATGGCTGCGTCACGTCCTAGTCATCCATGTTCAGAGATCTGACAGATGTGTAGATATAACGTAAATTATTTGCCTCTGAAAGCGTTCTATTTCAGCAGTATTACCGACCCAAAAAATGAACATTTTTCACTGATGCAAACTTATGAAATGTAAATATATTCAGCGAAACAAAATGAAATTCACAATAACTCGGGCATTTGTACTCCGATCCAGGCCTTCGCGGACTTTAACGAACCGGAGGAGGAGGATCTACAATTTAACGTCCCTAAAAACTATCCAGGAAAATCGTGAGTCCCGGAAATTTCCCGAAATGTAAAAAAATTACCCACATTTCAACATTTATTTAACCAAGACGTTAAGAAATAATCGACGAGGACAATAGAGTGACGGAAAAATCTACAGGAATAATTTTAATCCGGGAATTTCGGGAATAAATACGAAAAACCCGGAACCACCCCAAAATAGACTCGGATATAGTTTTTTGTCGTTTTTGTTTTTAAACAACAAGTAAATCTGCAAGGTACGACATATACTACCGGTTATTCGTTTTTTCCGCTCATACATCCAATCGGCCCCTTCCTGATTTATAGTTTGCTCACAGATTCTGATCGAGTCTTCGGCTATTAAGGAAGGAATACGGTGAAATTTGGCAAAAAAAATTGGGGGTGATTTTTTTATTTTTTTATTTATATAATTTGGAATGTTATCTGTTTCATGGTGTAAATTTTATCGGGATTGAGTAACTATAAGTACACGTAATGTTTTTGTGTTGTCACGCCGGCACAGCTTTGTGCGTCAAAAATTAGGTTGTTTGGCGTCGTCGCGAGAAGAATCTGCTGACTCTGAATGGATTTCTCAGCGAATTAGCTTTCAAAATGCGCAGGTTGTCTTCTAGCCTAGTTCCACGCGGTATGGGACTTCAATGTTAATCGTTGAAAGTGCGCCGATTTCGTGTTAAAAGCGGGCAACATGACTTTTCTGATAGGTAATTTTACGCTGAATTCGAAAACCAATGTTGCCCAACAGTGACTTAAAAACTTAAACCCTTAAATCCCATTTATTTGGGCAAATGTGTCGAATTTGTAGACATTTAGGGTATCCTAGTTGGTGAACGTAATTTTGAAGATAAAAATGATTTAAAAATTGATTTTGTCACAAATAAAATGTCTGAAAGTATGGTTAGTCCAAAATTTGAGCTAAACTGGTAAACTGGTTTGAAATTAAGTTCAAACACAAAGAATAGCTGATACGTAGGGCGTTTTATTAACATTTAACACTGTACAACATAGCATTGATAAGATAGGCTGTTAATACTTGCTGAGCAGTTAACGTACACTCAGTTGAATAAGGTGCAAAAGAAAAATCGAAAATTCCTTAAAAACTCTTCTTGTAGGATAATTTTTAATACTAGTTGGTGATAGTTACTCTCGGACTCTCGCCGCTACTAGTCCGGGGACTATCCGCAAATTTGAGGCCGAACCTATAGGACAAATTGCAACAGAAGCGAATTTGGTATCATTGGATTTAAAAAAAAAAAACACTTAATAACCCATAAAGAATCCCCTAAAATCCCCATATGGTGAGTGGGTCTAATCATCCCCTAAATAAAAATGTAATAAAATTTAATTTTAAAAAATGTACTTTTAAAACTTAGTAAGCATGGTATGCAATCAAAGATTATTTAAGGGTCTTCTAAATAAAAAATATTTCAATTGTTCAAAATTAATTTTGTGGTCAGCAGAGGTCAATGAAGGTCAAACTTTGTATTTTTTCAGTATAATTTATTAAACGTTTTTCTATTGGCACAATAATGTTTGATGATTGTCTTATTGTTGTAAATATTTAGTAAATAGTATAGTATAGTATGATTTATTTATTTAGCTTTCGCTAGTTCGTTACATGTTACAATCATAACATACAATATAAAATTACAAATACAAATAATATAACATAATATACAATTATGCGCTTCACATAAGTAGAAAACAGAGTCTATACATAATACAAAATTAAACTATTCCAACAATTTCAGTCACATTCCTTCATATGGAAATTCAGATTTTAAAAAATTAATACATTCAGTTTTATATATATTGAATCTACTTTCTTTGATACCGTTTGGTAGACTATTATATAATTTGATTCCATTAATAAAAATTGATTTTTGGTTAACAGTCATATTTTGTATGTTTAAATGAAATTGATTGGCCTGCCTAGTTTGATGATCATGAACTTCATTATTTTTGTTAATGAACTCATCAAAGTTGTCATTGAATTTTCCATCCACAACATTACGGATGAAAATTAGTACCTTCAGGCCCAATCTTTGCTCAACCGTCATCCATTCAAGAACATCCAACATATCTCTAACATGTGTTCTTTTGTTAACCCTCAATATAATTCTCATTCCTTTATTTTCCAATATTTGTAACTTTCTTATGTTATCAGTACCAGATTTCCAGAGTAAAGAAGTGCAGTATTCAAAATGAGGTCTGATTATTGTTTTATATATCATCAATCTTGACCATTGACTTAAGTGTTTGCTAATTCTGTACATATATCCAATTTTCTTAATAGGCCATACTTGATAGGGTATAAGTCAATCATTGCAGAAAAAGGTTATTATTTCAATCTGTAGGGCCATAAACCTTCAAACATGTTGTCAAAAATATGTTTACTTACGTTTAAGCGCACAACAATCATGTTATGTAATAATATTATTCACCGATAGGGGTTTCTCACGTAGTTCGCATCGCAGCTACAAATTGGTATGTACCTTGATCAAAACCCACACATTAAAATCCTTACTGAAGGTTTTGTCATGGATTTCATATATTCGGCAAAATTTTAGATAAAGACTCAAAATATAGTCATTGGATTTGTTATTTCAACCAAATTCACACAATAAAGTAGTAGGTAATGAGGTTGTCTACTAGAAGATTTTAATTCACAAAACCTATTACCTAAGTGCCCGCTATAGGTCGCTGTACACTCAGGTACCTCGGGGAAAAAAACACGATTTTGGCGTTTTTAAGGTGTTTCCAAGCCGCCATGAAACGTGAAATGAACTTTAAATACGTCATAATAATCAGATCATAATCATAATCAAAGCTATTTAGGTACCTGACAACTCATACCAATTTTGGTTGGGATGAGAACATTCCTTCCGAATTAAAAATGGGATGAAAAATTATCAATATCACTTTCTGTAACTCCTCTGCTAGGCGACTATGAAGGCCTACGGTGTAGCATAACAAAATCCATATCAATTGGCTTTCGATTAAACGTCGTGTTCCTCCATATTCTATTGTGAGAAGCTGTTTTGACAATGATAATACTTCAGCCTCTGAGCCGTGTAATAAAGCCAAAACAGCTAAAAAAAAATGAGTAATCGAAGTTTGATTCGATTCAATATTGCTTAACGTCTCATATTTATGCACTTTGGCTAATCGAGACGATGAGTGGTGATAGATGAGGATGAAGTATGAACAGAAGAGAGGAGGGGAAACCCGGTACCGGCACGTAGCCTACTCCTTTCGAAAAGTACCAAGGGGACCAACGGCTTTACGTTCCATCCAAAAGGACGGTGTAACCTTGACAGTCATATAGGTTCCTCCACTAACCCGGACTGCCGAGCAGACGTCGAAGAGAACGAAGCCGTTACACTAGCTCTCGAACCCTCAATCTGCTCTAACCAACGGTAGGCCTATACGTGAGTTTTAGGGTAGAGCGGTCACCCACTCTACCTCTGACCACGCCCAATTCTGCTTAACTTCGGTGTTCGAGGTGAAACCGGTTAAACGACTTCGGCTAAACCGCTGGAAGTTTGATGACGCAGCTTGTATGTTTTGGGCAAATTAATCCCAATGAAAGTTTAATCGAAGTTCAGACGTGTGGTATGAGCAGTAGCATATTAAATGATTCCAAAATGCCGCCTGTAATGAGCGTACGACTCTGTGGTTTCATAGACCTAATGGCAGACAAAGCAAAATACCACCTCAAATTATATGGAAATCAATCCGGAAATTAACAAATCCATCTCAGCGTGGTTGTTTCCAGGTCAAATAAATTGAGAAACCACCTGATATGTTTACTTTTCTTTCGTCGCGAAGTACAGAAGAACAATAAAATAATAAATATGGCGACAATGCAATGGCATGGCTAGTAAGTAAGTTGCACTTACGATGCAAGATTCAACCATTACTTGTCCCATGATTTTGCGTGGAAAGATACACTCAGTACTTCAAAGAATAAGAAAAATCTTTGTAATAGAATCAAAACCGAGATGAAAAATATATATTAATTTATTTGTACCGTCAACAAATGGGTGACGATTGTGGTTGTGAAACGTATCTTATGCCAAAAAAAAAACGAGTGGAGACAAAAATTAATGACACGACGAGATCCCAACGAAAGGTCCATCATGCACTAGCAGTTCAGTCAGCCCGATAATGTCAATGGTCAAAGATAGGAGGCATGAGATGACTAAAAACTTCTAAACGCAGGTCACTTGAAATAAGTGAAAGAGCATTGAGTGCATTCCAAAATCAGTCAACACATGCATTCATTCACCTATTAGTAGGAGGATATATTTCAGAAAATGAGTCGATCGAAAATATTAACTCTGTGTCAAGATGTAGTGTTTGCGTTAACTTAAGGTGAGTTTAGACACCTAGGCATGTGGGCTTAGGTTGTACCGGTATTCTCCACCAAGAAACGCATTCTAAGCAACTTGTAATTAATTTATTTTGCGACGCATCATCATCTGTTACAAATACATTATAGGAATTGACAATGAACTGGCAATGATGCCATTCAAGTTCAACATGTCGATGAAGCCACAGGGGCTGTGATGTCTAACATCTAACATAAGGCAAATTCGTGTATTTCTCTGCATACAACATAGACTTCATTTGTAGTGGGGTAATGCACAAAATGGCTAAATGGCAACGGATGGGGTTCGTGTCACTTTGAGCCTTTGGATTACATCATGTAATCCACATACATACGATGTACATACGATGTAATCGGTAAATTTTGGAGGCGTATCGAGACTTCCAATGTAAATTATTTATATTGAACACACTAAAATCAATAAGATCATGTACTAAGTTAAAAAGCAAATACTCACTAAAGTTAAGAAAATAACGTTAAGAGGTTTTTTAAAAAGTTGCATGCAAATTTAGACATACAATTTTGTGTGTGTGTGTGTGTGTGTGTAGGCGGTGGAGGCAACGAGGAGGAAAAAAATTGATTTTTGGTTTAGCACACCGAAGTTAGTAAGATCTTTGTAAACTAAAATTTTTGTTGGGGTAAGGGGGCCGGGGGTAGGGGTAGTGGGGGGCTAAATTCTTCGAATGTTAGGGCAACATGTTTTTTTGTTTCAGCACACCAAAGTTAGTCAAATCGCATTTAAGTACGAACAAAAATGTATGTTAATGTCAAAATTTTGTTGTTGGAGGGGTGAGGCGGTAAAGGGGGGGGGGGGTTGAGCCATCGGACATCTGGGCAACATCTATTTTCGGAATTAGCACACCAAAGTTAGTTAAGATCGCGTTCTAAATACAAGTGGAATGAAAGTGTCAATTTTTTATTTTGGGGGGAGTAATGGGGGGCGGGGGGTTAGAGACATCGGACGTCTGAGAAACATGGATTTTCGGTTTAAGCACACTAAAGTTAGTAAGATCGCGTTCTAAGTGCGAGTAAATGAATAAAATTGTCAAACTTTTGATTTTTTTTTGGGGGGGGGGGGGGAATGGGGGGGTTAGAGCCATCGGACGTTTGGGCAACATGGTTTTTCGGTTTTAGCACACCAAAGTTAGTAAGATCACGTTCTAAGTTTGCTTTTAACACCCTTTCGGCTAAACCACATGTTTGAACCAGGCTATTCACTGGTTGCTATAAATGCACTAAGATAGCTGCACACGTCTTTTAGCCCTTTCACGGGCAAAATAGTTCCAGGGTTTAAATTCAAGTTTTGACTTTGTATTCTAGCAGTAATAAGGATTCTAAAAAAACAACATTTTTTTTTTTTTTGCAAGGGGTACCCCCAAAAAAGTGGTGGGAAAACATTCCCACCGCCTACGTGACGGTGTAAATTATTTTGAAATTATTTAAATTACTTTCTTCATAAAAAGCATAAAAATTAGCTTTTCACTTGTTGTACACATTATTTTTAATAAACCATCGGGAAAAACGGATCAATACCTCTAGGAACAAAACTAAGGGGTCCAAATTACAATAATTTAATTTCAACTTTTATGCAAAGTACCTGTATTTTATTGAAAATAAAAGCATAAAATGAACTTTTCAATATTGTTGCTTCACATTATTGATAACGTCAATGACATCTGGAAAAACTGTTCAATACAGATAAGAACTAAAATATGTCGTACAAATTACAATATCTTTAAGATTTCAACATGTGCAAAGTACCTGTGTTTTAGTGATAATAAAGGCATAAAATAAACTGTTTACTTGTTGGTACACATTATTTACAATGTCAATGGCACATGTAGAAAAACGGATAAATATATCCAAGAATGAAACAAATTGGTACAAATTACAATATCTAGATTTCAAATTATGCAAAGTACCTTCATTTCTGAGGTAGTACAATCATAACACTGAACTCATCACTTGTTGAAACACATTATTTTCCATGGAATTTCGTGAAACACTTATCAATGCAGAGTGGAACGAGACATGCCGAGCAAGTGAATTTGGTTCTCTGTTCCTTGATTTTTGTGCTACAGTTACGACACCGCCGGTAATTCTTATTTTTTACTGCCATGTGGTTTCCAACTGAAGCAAGTCTAATATCTTCAGGCACCCTTCTCTTGTTAGCTAAGAATTGCACTACTGGACCACGTTTTCGTTTGGATGAAAACCCACTAATCAGCTGAACGGCTAATCGAAGCCTGAAGCTCAACTGGTCTTGTTTATCTGCTCCTCTCTTATGTATTCTCATAAGAATAAATGCATTGACAATCGCAAAATCGTCAAGAAAAAAAGATACGGTGCCACCACTTGACAGACCGCCGACCCAACGATACCGTTCCTTAAATTTGGGTCGAACGATCGATCCCCCCCAGTTCATTGAAATTTTTTTCAAAAACTCTTGGGGCACTTACTTCTTTTTGTTTATTTTTTTTTCGCGATTCCAAAGGTGACATCTTTGGAGAGTGTGCTGTACACAAACTCCCGGCTTGAAATCTTGCCTTTCACGGCAGAAACACGGGTTTTTTTGTTTTGATTAAAATTCCCCCCCTCTTCAGTTTGTCATTTTTCTTCCATTTCTGGCAAACCTTTCCTGTTGCTGCGAACTTCCCAAGAAAAAATTCCCATTCTCAAGAGACTACACATGAGATGATTGACTGAAGAAATTTCGGGGGGGGGGCTAAAATTCCCCCAGTGTTTGCAATTTTGGGGAAAGATTGATCACAATTTTTGCCCAGCCCTGTCCGCTTGTCTCTATTTGGTCTGCTTTTCAACATATAATCAAACTTTAAACAAACCCTGTCTCTCAACAGCAATGCACCCACTTTATATCCTCTTTTGACGGGTTTTTTAGGGGCTATACGTTTTGGGGGATGACCTTCTTTTGAAAGGGGTATCATTGATTCGTAAAACCGAAATTTCCCCGAGGGGCTCTACACTCCCTCCAGGATACATTTAGAAATGTAATATTGGCCTCCCCTTTGGGTTAACTTATCGTACCTACAATTTCCCTTTAGGGTTTGTTGCTTTTTTTGTTGAAATTTAAATTACCCCAAAAATTTTTTATAACGTTTTTGAAACATTGTTTCTGATACTGACTTGACACTAAAAATAGGATCTGAATCCAGTAATTTTGAGTTCTGGAAACTTATGAATCCCCATCATAATGTTTTTTTTGCCAATCCAGCAAGTAGTTCCGGAACCGTCGTTCACTAAAAATTTTTTTTAGGTTCCTTAATCTAGCGCCTTTCCTCTTCATCGATCGTTCCTGGGGGGGTAATAAATTATTTTATCTACACTATTTTTTCAAATTTCCTCCGTAAAGATTGCTTTGAATACTCTTGTTCCAAAAATGTAATCGTAGGGCTAATGCTGCTTCTTGAACTTGCTTTTCTCGAAAAATTTGTTTTAAGGGTTTTCGAAATTTTTTGCATTATCGCCCCCTTTTTCTTCTTTTTCACTTCCACATCTGAATTTCTTCATCTTCCACTCTGAATCTTCTTCAGACCCCCCTTGGGGGGCGGAAGACGGGTAAACTATGGGTTAATCTGCGGAAAACTCATTTGACATGAAATCAAGTCATCATCAAAAGTTTTCATTGCCCAAAACTCCAACTAGCGCATGAAGAATTTTCCCACCTCTTGTAGGGATAACCCAAAATGCAAGCTCCCCCTCACTCCAAAATCGGGGTTTCCCTCCCAGTGTCGGGATCACTAGGATCCGTCGCTATCCACAATTTTTTATTAGACTCTTTAGCCTGTAAAAAATAAGGGCCCTTTCCCGCTTTGAGCACCCATGCCATTCATCTCCATCTTTTTTATCACAGAAAACGGTTGGGGCGCCCCAAACAAATAAAAAAACAAAGCTTGATATATTTTAGAAATATGGGGGCGAGGGCCTATCAAAAAGATCATTGCTATGTACTAAAATGAAATAAGCAATGACTTCTTCAAAACTTGTCAGGTCTTTTAGATTTCGGGCCAAAAATGTAAATTTCATATTGTAAAATAATATTTATCGTTTAGTATAATACCTTATTAAAAATATAGAGAGAAATTGTAATCACTAAACATCATTTATCGAAAACATTTCTAAACATAACCAAGAAATGAATGTTCCACACTAGGCGGTGGGAAATGTACTTCCCACCATGTACCCTCACGTATTTTGCATACACAGGTCTCATAAAAAATCATATACTTGGTAATTAATTATAGGACTATAATTCATTGTATACTTACATCTCCCATGAGGAAATGTCTCGATGTTGATGAAAATAGCAACAATAACACTTGCACACACAAAATCACATCAACAAATTACGTCAGCTGTGACAGTTATGTTATTGTGAACTTCCTTACCGATCGAATTGCCGAAGCCAATTTTTTTACCGAGTTCCACTAGTATCCGTAAGATAGCAGCACATGCTAGCGGTGGGAATGGTGCTTCCCGGGAACCGCGTAGCACGACATGTCTGGTGGGAAGCATAATTCCCACGGCTCGTGAAAGGGTTAAACCACTGAAATATATAATTGTTACTAAATGCTGAGTTTTAGAACGGTTTTAGGAATCACACGAGTTTGAAGGCTGTGGAACAGCTGACAGTGTGTTCTTGGTTTGTTTACATACACCTGACTCGACGTTATTGTTATTGCACAACCCTATTTAATTAAAGTTTGTAAGTGTGTTATGGGGAAGTACAGTAGGCCTAGCACAGGTAAAAGACCGAAGATCTCGGCAGCCAAGCAAAACATTCGTGTACGATGGGCAACATCCAAAGCTAAAGCTAGGCCTACAAATAGGCCTACACATGAACCTACAAGTAGGCCTACACAATGTTTAACCTTTCCACTTGCTAAAATAAAATACCCTGTATATGGTTAAAACAATGGTGATGTTACAGGGCTTCAAACTAGCATCAACCAAATTTTTCAGCTTGTTACTCCTATTCAAACAATATAAAAACTTTGAAGGCTGTTTACAGCTATATTGTTTTTGCTACACTTTCAAAGTTTTTTTTTAATATTTTGACCAAACTATTCACTCAATTGTTATGAAAATTTTTGTGAATGTTCATCATTGTTATATAGAGGCACACACATATTGGAATTTGTGTAAAGCAAAAAATAAAAAATAAAAAAAATAAAAACTAAATATTTTTTCACAAAAATGTTGCTAAAAGCAAAAAAATTATAAATTCCAAAAGAAAAGAATAAATGAAAATTCAATATGTACATACCTCAAGCATATCGTATGCAACAAAACAAATCAAAAAAATCAATTTTATTTTTATTACTTTGGTTGGAATTTCATTTTGAAAATTTCATTTTTTTGGTGAATAAAAATAATTTTGGGAAAAGTTTCAACTTCTTTTCAATTTTTTTTTGTTTTCTTTTAGAATATAACGTTTAATATTACCTTAAAATTTCACATTGATAGAGAATATATTTTAGAACTTAGCATTTTCACCTGATTCCTTCCTTAAATGCACATTGTTCAAATAGAATGAAAAATGTTCGTCAGACGCAAGGTTGGGTCTTGATAGGCTTACGTCTTCCGTGTTATTTTTTTTTTGCAATTATGGAATGTATGCAACTTGCAACCGATGTGTGGCTCGTTGGTCTTGTTGTTAGCGTATCTGCTTCCAATGCAGAAGATCTAGGGTTCAATTCCCGCTAAAGTCAGTAGTTTTTTAACTTCTGATTTTCAGTTCTTGTCGTAGGAGTTTGTAAACGGTGACTTTGGAGCCGTCCTAGTAACGAAGCACATAGTAAATTCAGAGTTGTGATTGCGTTATCCCTTTTATGATGAAGTAAAGTTAGCGCGCGAAATATACGGTTAGCCCTTTTGAGAGCTTGCTGGCTCGATGTTTAGGCCGTTTGAGAGTTTGCTGGCCGATGGTTAGCGCTTTGAGAGCTGCTGTCTCATGGTTTCAGGCCGCTTTTGAGAGCTTGCAGGTCTCGACGATCAAGAGGGGAGATATTTTGGAGGGGGCATTTAAAACAAAGTAAGAGACAGATGTAATTTGGGGTGTAAATTGTACATTTGCTTTACAGAAATGGATGGTGTGAGCAGTGTGGCAGGCATAACCGAACCACAAGCACTACTGGCTCTAGCCAGAGAAATCAATGGTTTGCTACTTTCCCTTTGTCACCCTCTGGGTGAGGGAAAGCAACGACAGATTCAGGGTCATAGCCCTTTGCTGCCTAGTGATGATATATTGCATGTATAAATGAAATGTTAGTTGGGACACCGATCGACACACCGACATGCCCGCGCCTCGCGAGACCGCAAGGTGGGATAGAGTACCGGTGTCTTTACCCAATGCAAGAGCGGCTCCCCTGAAGACCCTAGCCGAGAAGCGGACCGTCACCAAGGAGGCGGGACGCCTAGTCCTTGGACTCGAAGGTTCGCGTTGGCGTGTTTCGAATCCAGGTTGGTTTCCTTCGTCATATGGACGAGGTTAGCTCCTTTGGAATCGGAGAGTTGTGCGGTGGGGGTTGTTTTTTTAGGCGGGGTAGAGGTCATTGTTGTCAATGACCATGTTGTCTCTGAATGCATATCTGGGGATTGTGCTGGTTACCCCATAACAATGGATGTCGACTGTGGCAGGAGGTGGTAGGTTTGGTGGAGTGATAGCTGTTGGGTGTAAAAACCGAGGTTGGTTCTGAGATGGAGGTTTGGAGGCGAGTGTGCTATGGGCATTGGGGTGAGTTTGAATGGGAGTGTAGATACGAAGTGATATTTGTTGGTGGACACCGCATGGGCCAGGTTTAGTGACTGGGCTGGTATCAAGCGCCCCGTGGAGGCTTGTCTTGCCGAGTACCGTCCCGGGCCAGCACTATCAGGGGCTAGGTTTTCCAGGGTCAGAACCTGTGTCTTATTAACTATTTTCTTAATAACTAGTCTTACTTCGGTGCTTAGACCGGTGGATAGGAGGAGTAGGATATTCTAGCCCGTTGAGGTATCAAGGGAATGCCATTATCGTTTCGAAGTAGCTGTCTTTTGCTTATGGATATTCTTAAGAAAGGATTCACATCCACCTTACTACACAGCATACCCCTCAACAACTTAACATCAGCTTGCTTTCAAGAATTTGAAATTGAAGGAATCTTACATAGATTGCGGCGTGCAGTAGCACTGGGGTTTAAACTAACCTTACCTAAAATCATTTTTGTGGCTCTATTCTGTATGCCTTCCAGTTTGCACATATTTTGCTGAGTAGTTGGATGCCACGCTGGAATGCCATATGTTAAGACAGGTCTAATTAGAGTAAGGTTAGCGGTTTGAATTGTACGTTGCCTACTCTTACCAATACTCCTATTTACAAACCCAAGCAAGGAAGCAGCTCTGTTACGAACAAAATCTGTTTGTATATGCCATTTCAAGTCATTTGTGATGTAAATGCCTAATAGTTTTATAGAATTAAGAATTGGAATTAGGGAATCTTGTAGTCTATAAGTACTGTTGAAGGGATTTCCCCATACGCTTGTGGCTGGTTCTGACCAGCACAGGCCTGTCCACCTCTTGTCCCCCCGCGTCATCCCTTACGTCCCTCCCTTCGTCTCAATTAGCCAAGTTGCTTAAATATGAGACGTTAAGCAATATCCAATCCAATCCAATTGACCGAAATGCCACAAACAATACATGTATTTTTTTCATGTGTTCTTCCCCTCCGGGAAGAGGCTGTTCCTGTTGAGGGTCTTGTCCTTCAAGACGAACTTGGACCTGAACATGCTCAGGTTGTTGGCCTTGAAGAAGAGGGACTTGAAGGTGGTCGTCGTCGCCTTCCTCTTCGTGTGCGTCTGTTCCTCGTGAATGTGGCACGCACCCTGTCAGTGGTGTGAGAAACTAGGTTCAAGAATCTGTCAATGCGTAGCCTATTGTTATTGTTCTGCTCAGTAGCATTACGAATTCTTGTATCTTGAGCTAGGGTTCTGTTCAATGGGATGGGTGGTCTCTCACTCCAGCGTGGAGCCTTGTGACCAAGCAGGAATATTCGTAATGCAGATCGATCAGATTTGCTGTATACACAAAAGGGTGAATGTAGCACAGGTACAAATTTTAAAATATATGCACTAGTTGAAAGTGTACCATACTCCTGGGTGAACGACATACGTTGACAACGATGCATTTAAAGATTCGATGTTGTTATTTGTAAGGCGTGGCTGGTTATGCACAGAGGTAGTTTGTGGATCGACTCTTTCAATCCACTGCCTCTGCACATAGGCCGGCCATGCATTCAAATCTTCCCACACACCGTTGGCGTCAGCTGGACGAAATAGAAGTGGCCATGGCTGTCTGGCTGGAGTTGTCTGTGTCCGTACTATGAAGTAACGGACTTATGCCCTTTTAAAATTACTACTTCTTTACGAATTTTAAAATACGCGCCCGAAAAAAATCAAAAGAAATATCTACTTTAAAAAAAAAATTAAAAATTAAAGTACAAAAGTTCTATGACCGAACTATTGTTATAAAAATGCCCACGGTCTAGTCTGCAGTCGGAGAACGATGAAAGGTTTATCCTGAAAAGACAACAATTCAAATACTAAATACTATTGGGGTCACCTGTAATGGATTTACTGAAAGAATATCTTGAAGAGTTTTTTATTTTTGTTAAGTTAATGATTATGGCAAGATTTCAAGATAAAAGATAAAATATTTTGAATGGCAAACAGTATATGATAGGGATGTTCCAGGTTTGGTAACTACTATCAACAATACTATTTTTAAAGCGTTCATTATCAGTTATATTATATGATAAACAGACAATTAATACAGGTACAAAACCCTACCTAGCTCTGATCAGGCTTAGTTATCTAGTTTCGTGGTATTATTAAACCACCTCGTGACAAAATGATGAAAAGTGACAGTTTACAAAATATAATAATAATATGAATGTCAATTAATGATCAACATTAATACTCAACGTTGGTAGAGGAACAGCAAGGGCCCAACAATCATCAAGGAACGACCAGACTCGCCAACGTCCGACACTGACACCAAGAAGAGTTCCAGTTCCCTGGTGGAACGACGAGTGTAAGGAGGCAATTAAAAGCCGGAGAAAAAGCTTTAGAGATTTAGTAAATCTCCAACCCAAGAAAATTTAGAAATATTTAGACAACTGAGAGCAAAAGCAAGATTCGTTATAAAGGCATCTCGTTAAAGATCATGGGGAAAATACATATCTTCTATAACTTGCCGTACTCCAGCAGCAAAAGTCTGGAGTAAGATTAAAAAGATTTCAGGCAGGAACACCTTCAGTTGCCCCTCTGGACTACTAATAAATTATCGATTAATTACCACGCAATATGATATTGCAGACGCACTTGGCGAATATTACGCCAGCTTATCTAGCTCTGACAATTACTCCAAACAATTCCGGTGCTTGAAGTACGAAGCAGAAAGAATCGATTTACAATTCTCCTCTTTGGGTACAGAAACGTATAACCTTCCATTTTCAGACTGGGAATTTATGTCCTCACTAAAACAATTAAAAAATTCTGCACCTGGCCCAGATTACATCCACAATGAGATGATAAAGCACCTGCCTCCATCTTCCCTCAAACATATCCTCAATATGTTTAATAGCATCTCGTTAGAGAAAACATTCCCTGAATCGTGGAGAGAAGCAATCACAATTCCTATCCTTAAATCCGGCAAAAGCAAAGAACAACCATCAAATTATCGCCCAATATCACTAACAAGCTGGTTATGCAAATTGTTGGAAAGAATGACAAACAAACGACTGATGGGGATATTGGAAAGCCAGAATCTACTGACTCCAGAACAATCGGGTTTCCGGCGCGGTCGTTCAGATATGGACCATCTAGTCAGATTGGAGGGATATATAAGTGATGCTTTTTTAACTAATCAACATGCGGTTGCCATCTTTTTCGATTTGGAAATGGTCTATGACACCACATGGAGATACGGAATTTTTAAAACTTTACATACCTGGGGAATAAGAGGTCATATGCCAATTTTTATAGCGAATTTTTTAACCAACAGGACTTTTAAGGTAAGAATAGGCACATTTTATCGAGGACTTTTACACAAGAAAATGGTGTACCACAGGGCTCTGTGTTAAGTGTTGTTTTATTTGCAATAGCTATTAATAGCATCACTTCCTTTGTTAAGAAGCCAGTGGTGTCTTTGCTTTTTGTAGACGATTTTACAATTTTATTCAAGGCATCATACGTGAGTTCCATAGAAAGGCAACTTCAATTAAACATCAGACGCCTCGAAACAATCATAAACATCCAATCATCTTGCCCGAGGACCATGTCATAACTAAACTAATTCTCCAAAGGGAACATCTCAAATCCTTTCATGCCGGACCTCAAGCCCTCTTAGCAAGAATCCGAACCAAATACTGGCCCATCAATCGCAAAATTCTCACTCGAAGAATAGTTCGAAACTGTATCAATTGTTTCAAGGTAAATCCTAGAAACAGTAACCAATTGATGGGTGATTTGCCACACTACCGTGTACAACCAAGTAGTCCTTTCTTAAATTGCGGTGTGGACTACTGTGGTCCTATATATGCTAAACAAATGTTCCAACGACGTTCCACTGCAGTAAAAACCTACATTGTCTTGTTCATCTGCATGGCCACCAAGGCCATCCACTTGGAATTAGTAATGGATCTCACTACAGAAGCCTTTCTTGCTGCGTTTAAACGATTCATATCAAGACGAGGAAAACCGACTCGCATCTTCTGCGATAACGCTACCACGTTTGTTGGAGCAAAAAATAAACTCGCTGATCTACGCAAGTTATTTCTATCCGAGGCGTATCAACACGACGTAGCAAGGCTTCTCGCTGAAGATGAAATAACATGGAAATTCATCCCTGCAAGATCACCTCACTTTGGAGGTCTATGGGAAGCTGGTGTTAAAACAGTGAAAGGTCATCTCAAGCGTTTGATAGGCAATGCTCAATTACAGTTTGACGAGTTAATTACTTTGCTCTGTCAAATCGAATCCTGCGTTAACTCTAGACCTATCACTCCACTTTCTTCAAACCCTGATGACTTACTTCCAATTACCCCTGCTCATTTTCTCATCTCCTATACTTTGTCCTCACCTGTTGAACCTGACCTTACCTCACTTAGAACTAATTGCTTGGGGCGGTGGCAGAGAGGTCAACAACTACTCCAAGCTTTCTGGCGGCGGTACTCATCCGAGTACCTGTCATCTCTCCAACAGCGCCATAAATGGGGTGCTAAAGGTTAGGACATCCAGCTCAACTCCTTGGTGATGATAAAAGAAGATTTCCGTCTTCCCCTTAACTGGGAAATCGGTCGGGTAATGACTCTACACCCTGGTGCTGATGGCATCGTGCGTGTCGCTACGGTCAAGACCCCACGAGGACTCTTCAAGCGGGCCACTAACAATCTGTGCCCATTACCTATGAACTAGTCCACTGTGATTCATTTGTGTCTCATTTGTGTTTTTTGTTGAAAGCCTAGCCTTTCAAGGTGGGCGGTATGTTCATTCGTTTTCAAGTTATGTATATTTATTGTGCATTTATTAACTTTATTTATACGCGCCATTTCTATGAGCCTCTGCAGCTGATTTTTCATCTGTAATCATTCTACTTCTGCGCTTGCGCGCCTGGCTGTACTGTCATTTACGCCGCTGCGACCCTGTAGCAGTAATCACTTCGTGTCAGGATCGAGTACGGAACGGTCGTTAGGCTTTAGCTCGTCATGTTTCGTCATTTAGCTGTATTTTTGATGTAACCGAATCTATTGAGTTTCGTTTTGAGCCAAAACCCTCCATGGCTACTTCCGGAACCTGAAATTCGTTTCAACCTTTGCCGATATAATAAGTCCACAACATCAGATGTAATTTTCAAAACTAGTTTTCAAGCTATTGGTCACGAATACCGTACCTTTAAATTCATTTTCACTGATGGATCTAAAACTAGCTCGAAGGTTGGTTGCGCTTACTATTGTGGCGGCAGTAGTGTTGGTTTCAGACTTCATGACATGTGTTCTGTTTTTACTGCTGAAATGTATGCCATACGAGAAGTTTTGAAATATATTATGAAACAAAGATGTGCAAGCTTCATGGTATGTTCAGATAGTTTAAGTGCACTTCAGGCACTCCACGTCATGTTCTCTACCCACCATTTAGTAATTGACATTCAGTTCTTCATGGAGAAACTTCATGCGAGAGGCTACAAAATCATGTTCTGCTGGGTCCCTGGTCATGTAGGTATCTCTGGCAACGAGGAGGCTGACTTGGCAGCCAAGGCTGCAACGCAAAAAGTATCAACTGATTTTGACCTCGTACCTGTTCCTGATGTCCACAGTGGGTTCAAGAACCATATGTTGAAACTAGGTCAGGATTGTTGGAATGCTTTGCAGAATAATAAACTGCGCCGTGTGATGCCCTGTCTTTCACTGAAAGTACGACCCCCTTCTTCCATACTTTCTCGTCGTGAGGAGGTTGTATTGGCGCGAGTACGAATAGGGCACACCCACCTCACCCATGCCTATCTTTTTACCAGAGATAAGATTGCTCCGATTTGCGACACGTGTGATGTGTTGCTATCCGTCCATCATTTGTTGACTGACTGCTCTAAGTATGATGGTTTGAGACTCCAATTAAATTTAAATCTATCATATGAAGAACTTTTGTCTTATGAAAACAGTGAAAGACTTATCAGATTTCTAAACCTTAGCAATCTGATCGACAAACTATGACAGTTCATATATAAAAATAAAAAAATCCATGAAGCATGTTGACTTGCTATTCATTATGACGACGTTGGCAACGGATTCCTGATAATGATTATGATTATGATTTGGTAATTTGACATTTTCTACATATGACAACTTTAGCATGTATACCTTTTCCCGATTTGGCTGTCTACAAATATATCGACCTTGGCAATTCTTTTTATGACAATGATATGAAAAACACATTTAACCTTATAAACCGTATTTTACATTCATACATAGTTAACTAAATATCTTGGAGGCGCGAATAATCTTTGCCGTTGAAGCGCCCTAAAACTACTAATACTAATGAACATGACTAATAACATACCCCACGATGGTGAGCAACGTGCGTGCGGCCCCGGAAGAGGTGGAGGTGGGGGAAGAGGGCGTGGAAGGGGCCGTGGAAGAGGGACTGTAATCCCTGCTCAACTGCAACCCATGTCTGATAGTGCCCGAAAGGTATCTTGAGGGTAATTTAATTTTCCTTTGAGAAGTACTCTAGCATTACTGGGTTAGTTAAGTTATTCACTCTTCAGCTCATCAATTCAAAAAACAATAAAGTTGAAGTTCCTTTTTACATCTTTACCTCTAAAACAGTTTCCTTTAAAAAGTTATGTTTATTTTGTTGTTTTTAAATTAATGGTTCAAACAAACACACAGTTAAGAATTATGTTAATGTGACTGCTGAGTCACTGACGAGCAATCAATGCAAAGGTGGTGGGACAAAATCAGCGAGTAAAAGCACGTGGAATTATTCTAAAAAATATAGACTCCCATTCATTTGATTATCTACTACTGCTCTAGTTTCTAGTTGTCTAATTAGGCCCATGTTTAATATCATCGAGTTATGGCAGAAACCCAAAAATGATGTTATAGAGGAGCTTTGTGTGCTATCTGTTTATAGATGGAGACTAATAGGTCTACGCTTTCTTTGAAAGAGAAATTAATACGTCAAGTGGAGGCAAGTGTAACATCCTGGTGTGACCGTTTACAACTCTTATCAAATCAAAAATACAATATACAACTCTATCAAGGACTTGTTTATAAAAAACTAACACGGCGATATCGTAGAGATTATTTAGTGCAACGAAGCACGTTCTCACAAATAAAAGAGGTTGCATCAGAGATGAAAACTTTTGAAAAGCAAGTGATTATTAAAGTTATTATTAAAGACAACAACGGATCTTTTAACGACCCAGCTACCCTTTAGTAAAATAATTAAATAAAAAGATGACATAAGTTTTTTTTTTAATCTGTCATATTATGAAGTTTGTTGTTTTCATTGTTCCGGCCTGTATAATGAGTGATAGCGATGATAATAGCCCACCAAAAACATTGCAGTCATTGTTATTTATTTTTATCACCCACCTATTTATATATAATATATATTCAAGCAGGTTTCTGATTCTTACAGATAGTGTCTCGTCCACGTGGATCCGCAGACCAACGCGTTTACTTAGAAGACCGAGTTTTTTCATTTCTATGCCCCCCCCCCCCCCCCCCCCCTCCAACTTACCCCGTGAATTCCAGGAGCGAGCTAACGAGCTCGAGAGGTTCGCGGCCGCGGCCACATGAGCGCGCCAAACTAAGATCCCAGCGCGGGGTGATCATGGGCGAGCTGAACGCCCCCAATCATACATCTCATTACAATACAATTTCAAAAAAACATTATGAGTAAACCATGGTTTAAAGGTCCTGGGCTCTCAAGAGCAATTATATAACTACCACATCCGTATGAGAACAGGGTATTAAAACCAATCAACATATTTCTAGAATCAAAGTAGTCGAATCCCATACTGCCCTGTAGTTGAGGATACTGTTCAAACCTGAAAACCCCAAATTTTTCTTTCAAGCCCCTTATTTAATGATGGGAAGAAATATATTTCTAGAAGATTTAGTGAATATTGGGAACCCCCCCTTACTATAATTCTTAACTACTTTTTGAAAACTGTAAGTAAATATTTCCCTTTCTGTACGTTATTTGCTTAACAATATACTTAATATTTAAAATATTGCCTCACAACATAGAGAGAGGTTGACATAGAAAATCAGATTTTTTAAATTTTCTGCTCTTTTTTAACCCATATATCTATAAATCCTGTTCCTAGCTGAGGAGATTGTATTTTATCATAAATCCAGGCTCGAGGGCACCCCGCTCCGCGGCTCTAATGTCGTAGTTACCCTGGGTAGTACCTCTATGAGCCAGAGCGAGAAGATTGTAGTAACCCACTATCCTATCTTTAAAAAAACGCCATTTTTTTCCACATTAAACAAATAACCGACAGTGGAGGGGCTGCCTCGCTGCGAGTCCGGTGCAGTCTAAAGGTGCGGGGCGGGTAAAGGGCAATATATGCTGCTCGAAAAATGCGTTAGTTTTTAAAATTGCATTCATGAGAGCAGCACATTAGATCCATGAGTTGTAATACATTTTTTGGTGGCAATGTGCTTGTTGTTTTGCATTTGTTTGTTTGCTTGTCGACAAATACGGGTTAAAAAAATTAGGAAAGTAAGTTACTACCCAGACCCTATTTAGTCACACAAACTGATATTTGCGTAATAATCGATCGGCACAGCAAAAGAAATCATAAAAATTTACACGTAGAGATCGCCCGACATAATAGTCCCACCAACAGATTAATGTTCCTGGGTAAATTTTCGATTGAACTCCATTTCCTTAAATATCATCAGTAGGGTATGTCCGATCATCATGCCAAATTTAATGCTTTTTACTAGAATTGAAGTATTCTCCAGGTATGCCGCCTGACTAGGGGAGGCTACAACGTTCATTTGGGTGAGCGTAGCGAGCGAAGCAAAGATTCCATTTCACTACACTGGAGAAAAAAAATCCGGAATGTTTTTTTTTTATTCCTTCTGTATTTTTGTCTGTCTGTTAAGGGGGGAAATCCAGCCAAAGTAGTACCAAATTTTCTTCACTCGAGCGCTGCGGACTGTGACTTTTTACGTGGGCTGCGATCTAGGTTTACCGTGATTCTATGGTTGTCTTGAATAATCAGTCTAAAGTTTCCCCCCCCCCCCCTAACAAAACCGTCAACCAGAGCCACAAAACAACTTGGTCGCCCGACCAAAACTTTCTATAATCCTCGGGTATAAGATACCTCAGGTGCTCCCATTGTGAAAAAGATTAATACCATCTCGAAACTAAAAGCGGGGTGATAGTTTTGTCTCAATTTTAACAAATTCATTGTCTTATTTAAATTTTTCTAAGCATTTCATTTTTTTTGCGAATGTTTACGTTAATTTTCATGGAAATATTCGAATTAAATCAATATCAAATGTTATGTTTTTGTTCTTCAATCCCTCTTAAAATTGAGGTTACAAGTTCGATTCAAAAAACATTTTTGGCCTAGTTATGATTTGATAAATAGCATACACTATATATAATCCTCAAAGGTTGAAAATTACGCGATTTAACTTCACTTAAAAGAGATTCCCAAATATATGTATTGTCATTTTCATCTTGGAATGTAAATTAAAAACCTCAGTGAGGGTCCTAAAATCTCTCTATTGAATTCGCTATGGGCCACTCAACCTTTTTTCAAGACAAATTCCTTTTGAAAAGTTGGGCTGGAGCATTTGCGGTCTGTATAAATTATGGTAATGCGCAAAACTTAAACAATATAGTAACTATATTATTTAAATCTTATCACTTAAATGATAAGTCGAGTCAAAATTGGATTTACAGTACTACACACATTGTCTAGTTTGCATTTTTCCGGTTATTTAGTTTTTTTGTGTGGCGATTGTAGCTTTAGTTTCAAATAAATGTGTTTATATTTATTCATGAATTACAAAAATCATAATTAATTTTAACTTGATAAAATTATTGTACTGTTTTTCTACACGAATTATTAAAGTAGGCCTACTCTTAAAATTTGTATAAGCTACTGCAGAAACCCCTTGGTTGATTTCAGATTGGGGGGTTACTTGTTACCCATGATTTCCGCGATCCTCGTTTGAATCCAGGATGTGCCTGCATATCCTGTTTTAAAATGTTATCTATGAATATAAACTATAAGGCATACAATAATTATATTTGTCCCCTTGTAAAAAAGTTGTCGGTTGCCCGTGATGTTGAGTTGCAAGTCAATGAAAGACGGCGGTGGGCCCAGTTTCCCCATTGTGTAAAAAAAGACTTTGGATGAAAGCTAATGTTGCAATAATAACTTTACGTGACGCTAGTTCGGGTCCTCTGTCCGTGTGAATTAGCTCTGCAATCTGGCACCGCGCGGGCAATCGACTCTCATACGCTGCCGCCCACTTCGATTGTACATTGTTTATTGTTTGGGGAAGGGGTGGGTCACCAACCCGCTTTGCCTTATTTCTAATGTGCATAATTACCAGTGGCGCCTTTACGTTATTTGGTGGGTCCATAGACGCTGAAATTTTCCGGGGGCCAATGCCCTTTTTACAAACAATAATATGAATATTTATGGGAGAGTGCGACAAAGTGAGATAAAAATAAAAAATTTTTTTGGACTACCAAATTTATATTTAATCGATGGCAATGTTAGAACGTTAAAAAAAATCTTCATACAAACCGAACAACTTACTACAAATGTTTTTTTCAGCCACGCTGTGGATAAGCACGTATATTGGTGCGTTGAGCGATATGATTGATAATGATATAACATTGGCTTCTTTTTCCCCATTGTAAACATGGATTTTTTTTGTTGTACTAATACAAAATTGAGTTTATCTTATATACTAAAGAGGGTATGGGCATGTCCATAACCGTATACTAGCCAACCTGTCCCGTTATGGGACAGGTAAACCACAATAAACTAACAAACTCTATATTTATGACCAAACCAACCAGCAATACAAGTCAGCAATACAAGTCTTCGCTTCGCTCATCCAAATAGTTACCGTCTCGGTGGTCTAGTTGGCTAAGGCGCCTACCTGGAATGTGGGAGACTCGGGTTCGAGCCCCGATCAGGATGGATTATGTTGCTTCTGAATTGTCAAATATTAACAATTACACCTACGGGAGGCTACGGGAGTGTTTCCCGACTAACCTAATCGAGATTCAAATTCATACCGAACAGCAACCCCAGTTTAAAGTAGGCTACTACAGGGTCTTGCGGACTCCTGCCTATTAGGTACCTTAATTTTGAGTGTGTATCTAGCTAGAGAATAGACCTACTTATTTTGCAATAACTTTAAATTATAATTTAAAATCTTTTAATAGTACCATATCCAAAGAATGATAATATGTGTGTTGAATGATATTAAGTTAAGACTCGTCACAATGCTGAAAAAAAAGATTGAAAAAATGCTATAGACGAACATTGTAACCGATGGGAGGCCGAGGGCCCGACCGGGCCGGGGCCCGGTCGGCGTTCGCCGACCTTGCCGCCCGTTAAATCCGCCCCTGCTCAGGCGGACGTGTTTTGTCCGTGTTCTTCGGTCTGGTCTCCACACTCCACACTGGTCTCCACTCTGCCCTCCACAGTACATGGAGTTAGCTTCTGTTTCTTCTGGATGTGGTTCAGTTAGACGTCTGTTATTTTTAAGAGAATGTCTGTTCCGTCCATAGTGGATGGTTTTGTTGCTACTCAGTAAAGCGTTTGTTATCTCAGTGTTGTTCTCCGTCTATTCCGTTCACACAGGTTGTGCAGTTTATGTTTGGTCGGTGTTAGCTTCTGTTCAGTGCTATATTAGAGGCTTGACACACTATAGTGGTGCTGTTTTCTGTGCTGTTTTTGTTGTTGTGTTTGCGTCTCAATTAAAAACCTCTTGTCAAACATGTTAGCTTCGTGGTACGGTATAAGCTTGTGAGTAAGTCCCATTGATTAAAAATGGCCTTGTCACTGGCTCGTCCCCCAAATGCCCTACTGACGAACTTTATTAAGCCAGATGGCGAGACACATACTTAAAACTGAATTGTATTTTTCCCCTGTGGTAGTGAGGAGAGGTAAGGATTCTGCACCGCTAGCATCTTGTCTTCTCTGTGACAATGAACGACCTAAACGACCTAGGAACCTAAGGAAACTGGTTGGCATGGCATGCTAAGGACAATCTCTTCCTTTCTGGCCAGAGGACCATTGGTGTTAAAACACGAGCTATCTTTTGTAAATTACATTATGGAAATATTTGTCAACTCTTCTGAGATAGTCCCAAGATTAGCAACTCTCTTCTCCAGGGCCCGGATCCACAGAAGGGGAGAACGTAAAAATGGGGGTTTTGTTGGTGGTTTGTGTGCTCATTCCCCGATCAAACCACCAGATTCGTATCCACAAAAGGAGGTAATTGAATTTGGGGGTTTCCGAATCCCCCAAAAGATTCTCCCTGCTCATTAGCAGGGAGATTTGTGGGGGTTTGAAAAAAAAATGGCGGCAGATGTTCCATTTCAGCATTTAATTTGCGCTTTACTATAAAAATAACCAGTTTAGTTAATAACTATCATTAAAATCTGAAAATTGAATGTAGTAGCTTCAGTTTATATATCGGTTGTAATAACTTTGAAGTTTTGTCTTTCCCGCGAAACATGATAAAACTCCGCCCACATCCAGCTTACCTCTCGAGAGCAAGCAAGCAAGCAGCAAGACTTTGCAAGGACGATGTTTGGTGCCGCGGCTGCGGTGTATGTGCAAGAAAATGGACAAGAAAATGTAATTGTAGGGCCAGAACGTGTGTTTCGTGATAGACTGGATCCTCTGAATGTGTCTGACAACCACCTATTGAGATATTATCGGTTTCCGAGACAAACTATCCTCGAACTTTGTGAACGCCTCGAGCCTGTCTTGGGAAGGGCAACGGCAAGATCTCATGCCTTGCCTATTCATACACAAGTTCTGATTTCACTACGATTTATGGCATCAGGAACATTCCAAAATGTTATTGGGGATGTGGCTGGAGTAAGCCAATCGAGTTGCTCCAGGGTTTTAAAGAAGTTC
The DNA here is from genome assembly GCA_024449915.1 of Sweltsa coloradensis. Taxonomy (NCBI): domain Eukaryota; kingdom Metazoa; phylum Arthropoda; class Insecta; order Plecoptera; family Chloroperlidae; genus Sweltsa; species Sweltsa coloradensis. The sequence goes on from JAMZAV010010740.1 coordinate 46,870, forward strand.
TGCGATGCAATCGTGGAGTTCGCCGACGAAACAATTGTGTTTCCCCTAAGAGATGCTGGCCTTCTAGCAACAATAAAAGCCGGTAAGACCCAAGACTTTGTGTACAATAGGTATCCCTCCCTAGACCCTGGGGCCTAGGCCTAGCCCTAGCACTTTTCCCCATACCTAAGCCTAGCCTAGCTCGACTGGCCTCTAGGGCCTAGTAGGCCTAGGCCTAGGCCTATGCCTAGCCTACAAGGTTAGCCCCAGGCTATTGCCCAAGCAACGAGCGAGGCCAGGCCCAGCCTAGGTCTAGGGCTTTGTGCACGGCTAGTAAGCCTAGCCCTAGGCCTAGGCCTAACAACTCGAAGACTAGGGCCTAGGCCTAACCTAGGCTAGGCCTAGACCTAGGTCTACATGTGATGAAGTAAACTCAAGCCTTGGCCTAGCCCTAAAGTTCAATGCCTAAGGGCACTTCTGTACTTGGCGGGTCCCAACAATTTTTTTCCAATGAAAACATACACACCCAAAATCCTTTCCGTTACAAAACTACTTTCGTTACGTTAACCAAACTTTCCGCTGGCTACAGTGCACCGCGCTAGTTCTAGGATATAATCGATAAGAGCACACCCGAAATCCTTTCCGTTACTGTATAAAAGTTGGGACCCGCCAAGTACAGAAGAACCAGCATAAAGGCCGATGCACAATTGCCCCGGTAACAATAACGGGAAGAAAGTTGAATCACACGTTAACTTACGACACGATGCACAACAAAGCTTCCCGTTGCCAGTCATTCCCGTATCCCGGCAACGACAACATCACCAAGTTTTAACTTTCCGTAACGTTCCCGTTCCGTATGTTACCGGAACCAATTGGAATCAAGATGTGCACGGCCTTAAACTATTTTATCAGCTGATTGATGGTTTATACTCGAGTAATATGCGAAATAAATTAAATAAACATGCGCGGAATACAAAATTACAAAATATAATTAACACACTTATTATTTGATTTGTTCCCGTCGGCTTGCTTCACGGGCTGTTGTGCATCGAAGCCCTTATCGTTAGCGTCTTCCCGTTCTCGTAACCGGGCAATTGTGCATCGGCCTTAAGCCTAGGGTCAATGTACAATCTGCGATCAAAAAACTAAAAAAATTAACGTAAAGTGGCCTGTTTTAGTAAATTTCAACCTAATTTTTTATGTAATGACAAAGCATAGACCCTACAGGCAAACATATTTGTTTTACCAAGGTGACTGTCAAATTGTACCCTATAAGTGTAAGTGCCTATTTACTGCAGAAATTCTTTGATTCAAATTTAAATCTGTTAGTATTACCTAATAGGTCTAGGGCCTAGACTTAACCCTAGGCTATGGCTGGCTAGGCCTACCCCCTAGGCCTATGTTTGTTATGTAGGGCCTATGTATTACTTTAGGCCTAGGTCAATATCTATTCTATAAGTAATCAAATCAAATGTAAAAATAGTGTAGGCCTAGGCCCTACACTATTAAAGAGGTTTCAGTATTAGGCGTACCTGAAACGGTAACCATAGGCCTAACGGCAAATTAAAAGTTGCCGATATTCCGGATGGGGATCCTTGTAGTCAGGGCTCATGACCAAAAGCCGTGCGATTTTTGTGATGAAAGTAAACCACTTATACAGTTCTCTTCAGGACACCTCAAAGAATAAGAAAATACATGTTGGCAATCTGGGAACCTGCTCTGAACATACTTCCGGCCTATCAAAGTTATACATAAAATATTAAAGAAAAAAAATACATATTTCCATCACAAATCACTTTAATTGAAGCTTCTACATTATTTGACACCGATGAATGTCCTTAAACTTAAATTATGTTAAAAATGTGTAAAATGTTCAATACAAAATAATGAAATTACAATAATAAGCATAAGAATAATATTATTATTAATAATAATAATCAATGTCAACAAATAATAAAATGAAAAATACAAAAATTGGAATGAAGTGAAAGTAACCAAGAAAATACCTTATTAAATATTCATAATATAACATGACACGTAACAAGTAACAACAACAGTCAATAATGTGATATTACTACTAAAGCAAAAATGACATTAATTTCAATTTTTGCTGTCACAGCCTCAAATAATAGAGGAATTAGTAACTTTGTGAGTCATTTCGTTATGATCAATGTTTATTATTCAGATTCAATGACTTGCAAAATAAATACTTTTACTGATTCTTATGAAAAATATGTAATATAATATAAACATAATGATAACGGTGTACTGTACAAGTTTCAATAATGAAACATAATCCAGGAACTCTATATTAATAACGTTTAGTGTAGGTGATCAATCATTCGTCGACGCAAATAGGATTTCTTATGCTTTTGGCATAATAATAGGTATAATATATTACGAAATAAATCAACCAATCAACGAAAAATACTTATCAATTGCAAAAAACCAATTTTTCGCATACATGATGTAAAATGTTTTGCATACAAAATATTTCTGCACAATTAACTAAAAAAATTACGATAGATAACTTATTATTCGACTTATTTTGTTTTCTCTCAGTTAACTTGTGATTATAGATCCTCGTCATCGTCTCCCAGCTCATCGTCATCAAGTTCTTCAATTTCTACCATGTTGTCACATTCATTTTCTTCACTTTCAGACTTACAGGAACACATGTCACAACAGATAAATCCTGCTTTGCGACAGCTGCATCTTCCTCCCTGGCATCTGGAAGTAGTGCATCCACACCTCACCAATTGCAGTACAGTCTTTGGTGCTGGAAGTTGGTCCGTCATTATTGGAGTCCAGACATCTCCTTCCAATTTCCAACCATACTTTTCAGGTGATGGGATAATTGGTTTTGCTGTGGTGTCATTATTCCAAATAATTGCTTGATGGTGAGCACGTAGAATTGCGTGGTGAAGTGCATCCCTAGTAGGTGGAAGGCTCTCAGATTGGGCTTGTTTCTGGGTAAACAGCCACCATCTTAATTTATCAACCTGTTCAATCCGAGTAGGCAAGTAAACCCGACAAATAAATGCCTCGAGCGCAGTGAATGTAGTATCGTTTGGTAGTAAATCATTCCCTAGGTTTGCAAGTGCACTTATAACACTATCATTGGCATTCTTAAAAGCTTTCCAGAAACTTAGTTTTCCTTTGCCTGCAAAACCTCCTGTATTGTCTGCACCACTTAAAGCATGTAGACCAGGCAATGCAGAGATCTTTCTTGTTCCGAGAGCTTCAAATATGGGCTTTAGAGGAATAGTCCGGTACAACTTTCCTTTTCCAGTAACGAAGTTCGTGTCCGCGCATAATTCGGTGTACCTTCGAAAGCTAACACAAAAACATCGGTGTCTGGTGAGGGAATGTTGATTCTAGACGCACCCTTGTTCGTTACTTCAGCTGCGTGAAGCAAAAGCTTAGTGTCAGCTTCTTCCTGATTACTCTGAAGATGGGTCACATCCCTGTGTGTTGCTTTACACTCACATCCCCATGCTACAACAACATTTTTACCATGTGTAAGTGACTTTTCCAGAATCTTCTTTGACATGTAATGTGTCAGTTCCATTTTAGTTTTCACATGAGATAAAATACTCTTCATTGTTAAGTGTGCTATATTTGTTGTATCTCTGATGTGGTAAGCTACCACTGGTTGATGCCCTTGTCTCTTTTCCCGTGTTGCTGTCTTCAGAGAGTTATCCACGTCATATCGGTCAAAAACCACATGCAGTTCATCATAGTGCCTGTATTTCATTAGCAACACTTCTGCAAAATGATTCGCTAGCTGACTACAGTTTTTAATGCTGTCGGGCTTTTGAAACGACTGGAGTTCTGCCATCCCATCAACAAGTCCAACCACAAATCCACCACTGTTATTGGCTTCTGTGTATTCCTTGTTTGCGGCAATTGCTATTTCATCGTGAGCATCAGGAAATGTATCTTCACCGCAAGGTAGTTTTTCCAGGATAGCCATCAGATTACTTTTTTGATGACATTCAGCATTTTGGTAACCAATAACATACGAGCAAACAGGTTTCTGTCTTCTTTGAGATCAATTGTACTACCTCCACTTACCAGTTTAACTTTTTTCCCCATGTTCTTAAATATCTGCAAGTTACATTTTTTCATTGGAGCCCATAGGTTGATTCCATGATTGATTGAAGTTCAACTAAATAATGTGCAAGTCAACCAACCTCCTTGAAGTCAACCCTTACCGACTCTTTTGCGAGACTGAGCCGCAATCTCTTGCGCGGCGGTAAATACAAACTTACAAAGAAGTAACAAAACACTTCAAGATATTAGCTTTCTAATTCAGCAGTGGTTAAAAAAAGCTGGTTTTAGACTGTCAGCAAACGGAATTCTTTCCAGACACATTAACACAACAACAATACAAGATAGTGAATACGTTTTCATAAAAATTTGTTGAGCTATTATTGTAATTATCGTCAGTATTATTTATTGTTACATTTAAATTATTATCACATTTATAGCTCATTTTACTTAATAATAGTACTGAAAGAAATAACATGCAAAAATTACTTTTCTATCATTTCGGCCTGCGAAAACAAAGCATTTGAAATTATTACCATTGTTGTTGTCATTGTTGTTGTATTTGTATGATATAATTTCTTTGTTATCAGTAAGTTAATATTGGCATACGAATTTTATCTTTGTAAAAAAATATGAACACATTTAGCATATGGCTATTTTGCATTTATCTTAATTTATTATTTTTAAGATTGTTGTTATTTGTATTATAATAATTATTACTGTGATTAAAATCATTATTGAATCATTTATTTATTTATGCATAACTTTGATAGGTCATAAATGTGCTCAGAGCAGATTCCGAGATTGCCAACATGTATTTTCTAATTCTTTGGGGTGTCCTGAAGAACACTGTATAGGTCGCTTGCTTTCATCACAAAAATCGCACGGCTTTCTATATCACCGAACATGATGCCTGACTATTGATTGTGTACTACAAATAGTCTAGGCGTGACTAATCAATAGATGAATAAAACAATAGCCTACAATACAAACCCCTCTTGTAAGTTACCTACCTATAATTTGGCCTAGATGCTCTGGGACCTGGTCAATTAATTATTCACTACCATAATTGTGGTTCTTGGAAAGACTTGTGTAGCTCTAGCAGAGACTTTATTTGTGATATGTTTTGTCAACAGCATTATTTTTTTTTAATACTGTACTGTTATATTTTCTCAATTTCAGACTTCTATGCATTTGCTAATTTTCCCAACGTCATCGGTGTCATTGACGGCACCCACATTTATATTAGAAGTCCAAGCGAAGACGAGCCCAACTATGTAAATCGACATGGAAAACATAGTATTAATGTACAGGCGATTTGTGATGCGAAACTTCGCATCATGAATATAGTTGTTCGGTGGCCGGGTTCAACCCACGACAGTTTTATCTGGCGCCACAGCAAGATGAAGCAGGAACTTGATACTGGTGTTGTTCCATCAGGTTGGCTTCTTGGTATGTGAATAATATTTAATTACAATTTCTATTGCACATGTTGCATGCTCTTTTTTAAGTGTTCAAACTGGTCAATTAGGCCAAGTGTTCTTACCAAATAGGCTGTAGACTACTATAAGTAAGCATGTCCTTCGTAAACCAGTTTGTTTTTAACAAAAAAAAAAAATAGGTTTTTAAAGATCCAAATTCATACCGACCAGCAACCCCAGTTTAAAGTAAGGCTACTAGCAGGGTCTTGCGGACTCTGCCTATTAGGTACCTTAATTTTGAGTGTGTATCTATCTAGATAATCGACCTACTTATTCTGCAATAACTTTACATTATAATTTAAAATCTTTCAGTACCATATCCAAAGAATGATAATATGGTGTGTTGAATGATAGTAGATTAAGACTCGTCCACAATGCTGAAAAAAAAGATTGAAAAAATGGCTATAGACGAACATTGTACCGATGGGCGGCCGAGGGCCCGACCGGCCGGGGCCCGGTCGGCGTTTCGCCGACCTGCCGCCCGTTAAAATCCGCCCCTGCTTCAGGCGGACGTGTTTTTGTCCTGTTCTTCGGTCTGGTCTCCACACTCCACACTGGTCCTCCACTTCTGCCCTCCACGTACATGGAGTTAGCTTCTGTTTCTTCCTCGGATGTTGGTTCAGTTAGACGTCCTGTTTATCTTTTAAGAGAATGTCTTGTCCGGGGGGCCATAAGTGGATGGTTTTGGTTTGCTACTCAGTAAAGCGTTTGTTTATCTCAGTGTTGTTCTCCGTCGATTCCGTTCACACAGGTTGTGCAGTGTAGTTTGGTTGTGTGTTAGCTTCTGTCATTGCTCTATTAGAGGGCTTGACACACTATAGTGGTGCTGTTTTCTGATGCTGGTTTTTTGTTTGTTGTGTTTGCGTCTCAATTAAACCTCTGTGTCCCCAAACATTTTTGCTTCGTGGTACGGTAATAAGCTTGTGTTAAAGTCCCTATTGATTAAAAATGCCTGGTCACTGGCTCGTCCCCCAAATGCCCTACTGACGAACGTTATTAAGACAGATGGCGAGACACATACTTAAAACTGAATTTATTTTTCCCCTTGTAGTGAGGAGAGGTTAAGGATTCTAGCACAGCTAGCATCTTGTCTGCTCTGTGACAATGAACGACCTAAACGACCTAGGAACCTAAGGAAACTTGTTGCATGGCATGCTAAGGACAATCTCTATCCTTTCTGGCCGAGAGGACCATTGGTGTTTTAAAACACGAGTTGCCTTTTGTAAATTACATCATGGAAATATTGTCAACTCTTCTGGATAGTCCCAAGATTAGCAACTCTTCTTCTCCAGGTCCCGGATCGCCACAGAAGGGGAGAATGTAAAAAGTGGGGGTTTTGTTGGTGGTTTGTGTGCTCATTCCCGCGATCAAACCACCAGATTCGGATCCACAAACGTGAGGTAATTGAATTTGGGGTTTCCGAATCCCCCAAAAAGCTTCCTCCCTGCTCATTAGCAGGAGATTTTGAGTGGGGGTTTTGAAAAAAAATGGCGGCAGATGGTTCCTTTCAGCATTTAATTTGCGCTTTATTATTAAAAAACCAGTTTACAAATAATTAGGTCATTAAAATCTGAAAAGTGAATGTAGTAGCCTTCAGTGTATATATCGGTTGTACTAACTTTGAAGTTTTGTCTTTCCGCGAAACAGGATTAACTCCGCCACTCGCTTACCTCCTCGAGAGCAAGCAAGCAAGCAGCAAGACTTTGCAAGTACCGATGTTTGGTGGCCGCCGGCTGCGGGTGTATGTGCAAGAAAATTGGACAAGAAAAATGGTAATTGTAGGGCCAGAACGTGTGTTTCGTGATAGACTGGATCCTCTGATGTGTCTGCAACCACCTATTGAGATATTATCGGTTTCCAGGGGGGGGGGGGGAGACAACTATCCTCGAACTTTGTGACGCCTCGAGCCTTTTCCTTGGGAAGGGCAAAGGCAAGATCTCATGCCTTGCCTATTCATACACAAGTTCTCTGATTTCACTACGATTTAGGCATCATAACATTCCAAAATGTTATTTGGGGATGTGGCTGGAGTAAGCCAGTCGAGTTGCTCCAGGGTTTTTGAAGAAGTTCTGCGATGGAAATCGTGGAGTCGCCGCCGAAACAATTGTGTTTCCCCTAAAGATGCCTGGCCTTCTAGCAACAATAAAAGCCGGTAAGACCCGAAGACTTTTAGTGTACAATAGGTAGGTCCTATCCCCCCTAGACCCTGGGGCCCTAGGAGCCTAGCCCTAGCCTTTTCCCCATACCTAAGCCTAGGCCTAGCTAGCTCGACTGGCCTTTCTAGGGCCTAGTAGGCCGGGCCTAGTGCCGAGGCCTAATGCCCTAGCCTACAAGGTTAGCCCCAGGCTATTGCCTCAAGCAACGGAGGAGTCCAGGCCCAGCCTAGGTCTAGGGCTTTGTGCACGGACTAGTAAGCCTAGCCCTAGGCCGAGGCCTACAACTCGAAGACTACGGGCCTAGGCCTACCTAGGCTTAGGCCTAGGCCGCATCCCTACCACAGGCCAGCCATAGGCCCTATGGTGGCTTAGCATCCCCTAGCCTAGCTAGCCTAGGCCTAGCTAGCCTACTAGGCCTAGACCTAGGTCTACATGTGATAAAAGTAAACTCAACTATGCCTAGCTCGCCCTAAGGTTCAATGCCTAGGCACTTCTGGTACGTGGCGGGTCCAACATTTTTTTTTTCAATGACAACAACACACCCGAAATCCTTTCCGTTACAAAACTACTTTCGTTAGGTTAGCCGAACGTTCCCGCTGGCTGACAGTGTCGACCGCGCTAGTTCTAGGATATAATCATAAGACACACCCAAATCCTTCCGTTAGTGTATATAAAGTTGGGAAACCCGCCAAGTACAGAGTACCAGCATAAAGGCCGATGCAAAATTGCCCGGTTAACGATAACGGGAAGAAAAGTGAAATCACACGTTAACTTACGACACGATGCCACAATAAAGCTTCCCGTTGCCGGTCGTTCCCGTATCCGGCAACGACAACATCACCAGTTTTAACTTTCCGTTAACGTTCCCGTTCCGTATGTTACCGAACCAATTGGAATCAAGATGTGGTGCACGGCCTTAAACTATTTAATCATCTGATTGATGGTTTATTACTCGAGTAATATGCGGAAATAAGATTAATAACCATGCGCGGGAATACAAAATTCAAAATATATTAACACACTTATTAATTTGCTTTGTTTCTCCGTCGGCTGCGTCACGGGTGTTGTGGCATCGAAGCCTTATCGTTTAGCGTCTTCCCGTTCTCGGTAACCGGCAATTGTGCATCGGCCTTAAGTCCAGTCATGTACAATCTGCAATCAAAAAACTAAAAAAAATTAACATAAAATGGCCCGTTTAAGTAAATTTCAACCTTATTATGTTAACATATGTAATGACAAAGCATAGGGGGGGGGGGAAACCCTACAGGCAAACATATTTGTTTTACCAAGGTGACTGTCAAATTGTACCCTATAGTGTAAGTACCTATTTACTGCAGAAATTCTGGGATTCAAATTTAAATCTGTTAGTATTACCCTATAGGTCTAGGGCCTAGACTTAACCCTTAAGGCTATGCTGTCTAGGCCTACCCCCATGCCTATGTTTGTTTATGTAGGGCCTATGTAATTTACTTTAGGCCCTAGGTCAATATCTTTCTATAAGTAATCAAATCAAATGTAAAATTAGTGTAGGCCTAGGCCCTACACCTATAAAGCGGTTTCATTATTAGGCTTACCTGAAACGGTAACCATAGGCCTAACTGCAATTAAAAGTTGCCGATATTCCGGATGGGGATCCTTGTATCAGGCTCATGACCAAAAGCCGTGCGATTTTTGTGAATGAAAGTAAACCATTATACAGTTCTCTTCATGACACCTCAAAGAATAAGAAAATACATGTTGGCAATCTGGGAACCTGCTCCTGAACATACTTCCGGCCTATCAAAGTTATACATAAAATATTAAAGAAAAAACTACATAGTTCCATCACAAATCACTTTAATTGAAGCTTGCTACATTGTATTTGACACCGAGAATGTTCCTTAAACTTAAATTATGTTGAAAAATGTTGTAAAATGTTCAATACAAATAATGAATTACATAATCGCATAAGAATAATATTACTATATTAATATATTATCAATGTCACACATAATAAAATGAAAATACCAAATTGGACATGAATGAAAGTAACCAAGAAAATACCTTATTAAATATTCATAATACAAACAGACACGTAACAAGTATAACCAACAACAGGTCAATAATGTGATATTACTACTAAAGCAAAAATGACATGAATTTTTCACATTTTTGCTGTCACAGCCTCAAAGAATAAGGAATTAGTCTTTGTGAGTCAATTCGTTATGATCAATGTTTATTATTCAGACTCAATGACTTGCAATAAATACTTTTTACTGATTCTTATGAAAAATTATTTAATATAGTATAAACATAATGATAACGGTGTACTGTACAAGTTTCCAATAATAGAAACATAATCCAGGATCTATATTAATAACGTTTAGTGGAGATGATCAATCATTCGTCGACGCAAATAGGATTTCTTATGCTTTTGGCAATAATAAATTAGGGTTAAAATTTACTATATTACTAAATAAATCAACCATCAACGAAAATACTTATCAATTGCAAAAAAACCAATTTTTTCGCATACTGATGTAAAATGTTTTGCATACAAATATTTCTCCACATTAACTAAAAAAATTACGTAGATAACTTATTATTCGACTTTTTTGTTTGCTCTCAGTTACTTGTGATTATTCGATCCGCGTCCATCGTCTCCCAGCTCATCGTCATCAAGTTCTTCAATTTCTACCATGGTTGTCACATGTTCCATTTTTCTTCACTTTCAGACTTACAGGAACCATTTCACAAAACAGATAAATCCTGCTTTGGCGACAAGCTGCATCTCCTCCCTGGCATCTGGAAGTATGCATCCACACCTCACTCAATTGCAGTACAGTCTTTGTGCTGGGAAGTTGTCTGTCATTATTGGAGTCCAGACAGTCTCCTTCCAATTACAACCATACTTTTCAGGTGATGGGATAAGTGGTTTTTGCTGTGGTGTCATTATCCAAATAAATTGCTTGATGGGTGAGCCACAGTAGAATTGCGTGGTGAAGTGCATCCCTAGTAGTGGAAGTCCTCAGATTGGGCTTTGGTCTGGGTAAACAGCACCAATCTTAATTTCTCAACTGTTCAATCCGAGTAGGCAAGTAACCCGACAAATAAATGCCTCGAGCGCAGTGAATGTAGTATCGGGGGGTTTGGTAGTAAATCATTCCTAGGTTTTTGCAATTGCACTTATAACACTATCATTGGCATTCTTGAAAACTTTCGCAGAAACTTAGTTTTCCTTGCCTCAAAACCTCCTGGTATTGTCTTCACCACTTAAAGCATGTGACCAGGCAATGCAGAGATCTTTCTTGTTCCGAAAGCTTCAATATGGGCTTTAGAGGAATAAGTCCGTAACACTTTCCTTTTCCAGTAACGAAGTTCGTGTCCGCGCATATTCGTGTACCTTCGAAAGCTAACCAAAACTCGGTGTCTGGTGAGGAATGTTGATTCTAGACGCACCCTTGTTCGTTACTTCAGCTTGCGTGAAGCAAAAGCTTAGTGTCAGCTTCTTCCTGAATACTCTGAAGATGTATCACATCCCCTCTGTTGTTGCTTTACACTCACATCCCCATGCTACAACAACATTTTTAAACCATGTGTAAGTGACTTTTCCAGAATCTTCTTTGACATTGTAATGTGTCAGTTCCATTTTAGTTTTCACATGAGATAAAATACTCTTCATTGTTAAGTGTGGCTATATTTGTTTGTATCTCTATGTGTAAGCTACCACTGGTTGATGCCCTTGTCTCTTTCCCGTGTTTGCTGTCTTCAGAGAGTTATCCACGTCTCTCGGTCAAAACCACCTGCAGTTCATCATAGGCCTGTAGTTTCATTAGCACACTTCTGCAAAATGATTTTCTAGCTGACTACAGTTTTTAATGCTGTCGGGCTTTTGAAAACGACTGGAGTTCTGCCATCCCCACAACAGTCCAACCCAAATCCACCACTGTTTTTGGCTTCTGTGTATTCCTTGTTTGCGGCAATTCTATTTCATCGTGACATCGGAAATGTATCTTCACCGCAAGGTAGTTTTTCCAGGATAGCCATCAGATTAACTTTTGATGACATTCAGCATTTTGGTAAACCAATAACATACGAGTCAAACGGTTTTGTCTTCTTTGAGATCACTTGTACTACCTCCACTTAACAAGTTTTTTAACTTTTTTCCCCATGTTCTTAAAAATCTGCAAGATACTTTTTGTTCATTGGAGCCCATAGGTTGATTCCATTATTGATTGAAGGTTCAACTAAACATAATGTGCAATCACAACCTCCTTGAAGTCAACCCTTACCGACTCTTTTCGAGACTGAGCCGCATCTTCTTGCGCGGCGGGTAAAAACAAACTTACAAAGATTAACAAAACACTTCAAAGATATTACTTTCTAATTCAGCAGTGGTTAAAAAACGCTGGTTTTAGACTGTCAGCAAGGATGACTTCTTTTTCCAGACACATTCCAAAAACAACAATACAATATAGTGAATACGTTTTCATAAAATTTGTTGAGCCTATTTTGTAATTATCGTCATTAAATTATTTATTGTTACTTTAAATTTTATCACATTTATAGCTCATTTACTTAATAATAGTACTGAAAGAAATAACATGCAAAAATTACTTTTCTATCATTTCGGCTGCGAAAACAAAGCATTTGAATTATACCATTTTGTTGTCATTGTTGTTGTATTTGTATGATATAATTTCTTTGTTATCAGTAAGTTAAATATTGGCATACGAATTTTATCTTTGAAAAATATGAACACATTTAGCATATGCTATTTTGCATTTATCTTAATGTTATTATTTTTAAGATTGTGTGTTTTATTTTATTATAATAATTATTACTGTGATTAAAATCATTATTGATTCATTGTCTTGCCATTTTTACACATTTTATAACATTATTAAGTGTGAAGACACTTATCTTGTCAAATCTCATGCATAATAGCTTTGACAAAAATGATTTTGTAAATATCTTTAATTATTCGATCATTTATTTATTTATGCATAACTTTGATAGGTCATAAATGTGCTCAGAGCAATTCCGAGATTGCCCAACATGTATTTTCTAATTCTTTGGGGTGTCCTGAAGAACACTGTATGGTCGCTTGCTTTCATCCAAAAATCGCAGGCTTTCTATATCACCGAACATGATGCCTGAACTATTTATTGTGTACTACAAATAGTCTATGCCTTGACTAATCAATAGATGAATAAAACAAATAGCCTACAATACAAACCCCTCTTGTAAGTTGCCTACCATAATTTGGCCTAGATGCTCTGGACCTGGGTCAATTAATTATTCAACTACCAAACTGTGGTTCTTGGAAAGAGCTTGTGTAGCTCTAGCAGAGACTTTATTTGTGATATGTTTTGTCACAGCATTATTTTGTTTTTTTTTGTTTTTTTTTTTTTTTTTTTTAATACTGTACTGTTATATTTTCTCAATTTCAGACTTCTATGCGTTCGCTAATTTTCCCAACGTCATCGGTGTCATTGACGGCACCCACATTTACATTAAAAGTCCAAGCGAAGACGAGCCCAACTATGTTAATCGACATGGCAAACATAGTATTAATGTACAGGCGATTTGTGATGCGAAACTTCGCATCATGAATATAGTTGTTCGGTGGCCGGGTTCAACCCACGACAGTTTTATCTGGCGCCACAGCCAGGTGAAGCAGGAGCTTGATACTGGTGTTGTTCCATCAGTTGGCTTCTTGGTAAGTGAATAATACTTGATTACATTTCTATTGCACATGTTTGCATGATCTTTTAAGTGTCAAACTGGTCCAATTAGCCACAGTGTTCTTCCCAAAGGCATGTAGCTACTATAAGTAAGCATGTCTTGGTAAAACCAGTTTCTGTTTTTAACATAATAGGTTTAGACGTTAAATAAATAAATTTACAACCCCCTTAGGCCTAGACCTCAATTTCTTACACATATGTAATTGTATTGATTTCTATTATTCTGGCTCATTCTATCCATTTCGTTACCTCTTACATCACATTTATAGCATACACTTACTCCACAACTCAATTACAAGAAAAAAAAAAAAAAAAAAAAAACAACAACTTGAAAACACTTAAAATTAAAAAATTACACTTCATACTAGGATTTTACATAATATTTTATTTAGGCCTACTACTCAGCTACCTACAAGGCATACTTCAGTTTCCCAATGTTTCAACCTGCTTAGCACTACCTTTATTAATACTTAGTCATTTCTAAAATCTTTCTTACCTACATTATTCTATAAATCTGAATTTAAATCCATTTTTTACATTTACTGTTTAAACATAACCAAACGGTTTTATTTTTTCTTTGATTTTTCTGGGTAACATATCAGATTCCGTTACACATTGTTAAAGACTGACCTAGCCATTTTTTACTACTATTACAATTTGACCTCCATGATTTTCCTTCTTCTGCTCCCCTAGTATTTACATTATGTACCTTACTCACTCAGTCATCTTGTCCTCACCATATGAATTTGGCATCATCCTTTTTTAAGTTATATATGAAAACTAATACTAACAATAATATATTTTTCCTCTCACCAACCATTCCACGTATTAAGCATACTCTTTATAGGTGTTTCCCTCCACATCTAATGATACTCTCATGGCCTATTCTCATATACATTTAACATGCAGAGCACTAAGAGGATATAAGTAGTACCACTTTTATTTTTGTTATTGGTCAAATGAGAACATTTTGAAGACAAACAGTTTAACATGAATTTGGCGTAGGGCCTACTGTAGGCCTAAATAATGTAGCGCCTTAGGCTAGGCTACAATTGTTATTTTGCTAGAATTATAAGTACTTTCTTTATTCTTATTACTTCATTTCATAGGTGACTCTGGCTACCCCTAGAAGTGCATTTGATGACACCTGTGCGAAATCCGGTAAGGGCCCCAAGTCGCAATAATACACAGCCATATGGTGACGCCGCAGTAACCGTTTGAGATGCTTTCGGAGTATTAAAGAAGCAGGTTCAGGTGGCATCGATGAGAGCGGTGGTACTCTAATGTACACCCCCCAAGGCAGCAAACTCACCTCAGCATGCGTCCTCATAATTGGTAAAGGTGACTTTTATGCTATAACTTCTTGCTTTGGTAAACTGAAATGTACTGAACTTTATTTCATGAGAATGATGAACGCAAGCCTACCTCACGCAATGCCATGATATCGCCATAGCCTAACCGTCACCGGTACATGAATACTAGGCCTATTCAACCTAGGCCTAACCTAAATATGTCTATGATTTAGGCCTATCACTTTGTTTTATTCCATTCCAAAGCATTCTGGCATACCTAATGTAAATGCCGCAACTAGTCATTGATATTTAACATTCATAATAGTAGTAATAGGTTACATAATTTGTTGTATTTTAAAATAAATCAATAGGTGTGTCATAGGCCTACAATGGGTCCAGTCTCTTGGCCCTATAAAGGGCTGTAATATAACCCCTGCTGATAAATATTGTATTAATTCTTGTGACAAGGTTTTTAGCGAAATTCTTAAAAAATTGTTTTTTTTACATAGGGTTTGGAGAGGACCATTTCCCTCTTCTAGAAGCACTGCCTCTCATCATGCACCTGACGACAACATCCACTTGGCCAACCCAAGACAGGATGCTGGCGCCTTGGAGAGTCCGCAACCAGCTGATCCAACGTTTTTGCGTAGCTTCTTCCTCCAAAGCAGCTCTCAACGGTTCACTTGATGGAACAAATACCAGTAATCAAATTATCAATATCCTATTCATAGTCCGGAGGCCAAGTTATATAACATACGTTTGCAGTCCCTCTAATAAGTTTTTTATTTGGAGTATCAAGGCAAGTTTTTTTGAGACACTCATCCGCATTTCAAAATGTAGTTTCTAACCTTTAAAGTATGGTTGTTGCGAGTGAATACACAAAAATTGAGTCGAGTATTTGAGACTCCAAATCGCTTCCCTCAATATGCGGTACGGGTAATGTATTTTAGTGATCGATCAAGCCGCCGTCCGCCGTCAGTTAGGCCTATAGTTTATAAATTCGCCACAGTAAGCACTGCAAGTCTTTGAGCCTAGCAAGCCTATATTAACCTAAAACCAACCAGAGAGTGGCCATACTGGGCATACGGGCAGCCATGTTGTTGCCAATGTCACTTTTTTAGTTTCGTCAACTGTCGTAAAAGTAAACAAATTTTTGCTTGAAACAGACGTACCAGTTAATCTGTTGCAGGCCACATTTGGTTTACAAGCCTGTTTTCAAGCCAAATTTGTTTTACTTTTACGACAGTTGACGAAACTAAAAAAGTGACATTGGCAAAAACATGGCTGCCGTACTGCCCAGTATGGCCACTCTCTGTGTTAGGTTTAATATAGGCTCTGCTATTTGGGCCCTACAGGCTAGGGCCTACTTCTGGAGATGAC
Organism: Sweltsa coloradensis; assembly: GCA_024449915.1. NCBI lineage: Eukaryota > Metazoa > Arthropoda > Insecta > Plecoptera > Chloroperlidae > Sweltsa > Sweltsa coloradensis. The sequence continues at coordinate 62,937 of JAMZAV010010740.1, forward strand.
TTTTTACAAAATGCCTTTTTTTTAATTGGGCACACGGAAATAGGTAGGACCTAGGCCTAATGATGGTTAATTTCTAAACTTTTTTCTTACTTTGATCGTTGAATCTCGATATTTGCTCGATCTTGTAGATTCCTAACTTTAGAACTCGGAATCGAACTGGCCTCGGCAAAAAATGATAATTACAACAGCCCTACTGTTAACGATGATTTATTATTGCTCATCATCTCTATTTATGGTGTCCCCAAGGCTGATTCGAGACTATGAGTGGTGTTAGATGACTATGAAAACCGATTTAGGCTTTGCAGAAAAACTGATATGCAATGTAATATAATTATATGATTGAAAGATACACTTATATGCAGACTCCTCGTAGAGCCACACGCTTTGGGCTAACGTAGGCCTACCATATGCCCACTGCGAAAGTTTTCTTACCTTTGAACAACATTTGCTGACCTTTCATTATTATTTATAATTTCGAGCAATGCTAAGTACGAATACTACCTAACCTATAGAGTGGGGGTGGGGGGCACCTAGAAACAATAATTTTACCAATACAGGCAATGATTTAGGCATATAAAGTTTCATTTTTCATATTGTTAATGTTATATCTAGGGAGGTGCAAAAAACCAAGAAGTTGGTTAAAAATAGACGCTACAAAGGGTTGCTATATTTAAATAAATGAAACTGCTTAAATATCCATTTCGAAAATGCTCTTTTCGCGCATCTCTAGTAAAGACCGGGTATTTTGAAAAATAGACTCCACTAGTATACAAATGTGGAAGTGATTTATGTGCGGTTTCCAGTATTTGGTTCCGGTTCTGGGTAGTAAAGTACCCGATTTTTCGGTTCCGTTTTCCGGGGGATAGTTTGTTAAAAATAAATAAATAAATAAATTTCTAAACAGGAACCTAGGCCCCTACACAATATCATCTAACCACCTCAGAAACGCCGATCACTTTAAAACAGTTACAATCATTCATTTTACGAAAAAATCACAATGGACGAAAAATAAAATATAAATCTGCGGTTGCAAGTCTCGTATGGAAGTCAGATTAATTTGTAGTTTCACTAAACTAGTAGAGCATGCGATTAAACGATAACAACAGTGTTACGACAGAAGTAGGGTTAAATCAATCGTAACGATTTGGGTAGTTTAACGTCGTATTCGATTGTGCTGACCTGCAAAAACAATATTACGATGACATATAAGTGCATACAAATTACCTCGATAATACCAAAGTGAGCAACTAAGGTCCTACCCCAATAGGGACTATTCCACTTCGCCAAATACTGTACGAAATAGATTTTTTTAGAATAAGTATTTTCGTCCGATTTACAAATATGTACTTTTGTTTTTCCGTGGAAATAATATCCGTGATTTATAGCCGTTTTAAAAGCAGCAGTTTTTTAAAGCGGCAAAAACGACTGTGACGTCAGAACTGTGGTCGATCCAACGCCGTCTGGATAAACATACATCCATAACCAAAGATAGTTGAATAGTATTATAGTAGGATCGAGATATACATCAAGACGGCGGTGTTTTAAACAAAGCAGGCTATGTAGCCTACAGTATGTACAGGATGGCGGAACATTTTACATTTACGCCTAGCCAGAAAACCGAGAAAAGTATGACATTGCAATCAAAACATAAACTGAACAGTCCTGGGTTCTAGGCTAGACGTCGAAAATATATTGATAATACAACAGTCAGGCCAATCGTCCTTTAGGATATTTGCATTGGATGTGAATACTAAAATTACTCACTTGACAAGCCCTAGGCTTAACTTACCACCCTAGCGCACGTCATGGTTTTGACACACATCCCGCACAAAAACCATTACTTTTGATTGCTATTAAAGCTATGTAGATAAGGAATAACAATGATAGTCCTGGCATGCAGAAATTCAGACAACATGCTCGTTTATTCTTTATCCAATGATCTCGCGAAATCTCCTGTCACACCACGAAAAAAGAAAACAAAAAAAGACCTGTGAAAAAGTGTACATCCCGCCTGTGGAGTTGTTTGTGTTGAGCGGCTGGGCTAGCAGCCGGCCGTCTGTATGTAAATATGTACAAATATACGTAACATTTTAGTTTCCAATTGGCCTTGACTCACACAGTTTATGACGTATACCGTCCAAAGATGGCGCCAACGCTCGTTTTTGGCGCGCAAACTGGGGTCCAATTTACTTCTTGTTTAAATTACACAAAAAACATTTTTTTTTTTAATAAAAAAAAGTGCAGTGACTATTTAGAGACATGAATAGAATTAAAAATAAAATATAAAATATTAGTGAATATTGCACTATTATATTACAAAATACCAGCCTAGTAAACTTATTTTGTACCAGTGGGTTGCCACTTTCAAGGATTTCCTCGTTTTTCAAGATTTGAAAGGTTTCTCAAGGATGCAAGATTCTTTGGCAAATCCTTATGAATTTTATTACCGTAGCCACCTATTAAAATACATGAAATTATACATTTTTTATAATTCAGTCCTAAAAGGAAATCAACATTGGTAGGACCTAATAAAAACATCAGAAAGCGCCAGTTTAATGCAATAATTTAACCCGTGGTGTAGACAAGACTCAATTGTGAAAACTATAACGTTCAATACATATTGCTAGAAAATTCAGATTCATTATTTACATATTATGTATGCTAGTTAAATTTCTCAAAAAATCAATCTGGCGATAAGTTATTATCATATGAATCCTGAAAATTTTGATAATTTCCTGTCATGGAATATGTGCAATATACTACCCGTAATATAGCTAGCTTTCAGGATTTCTCATGAATTTTTGAATTCTTTCAGGGAAAAATAATTACTTGGTGGCGAACCTTGGTGTGGCCAAAAACATTGCGTCAGTCTCAAGGTGTGTTACGTGTTTTTATATCGACAGTCGAACACTGGGTCCCGTAACTCGGGAGAAACGATCTACTAGCGGTGTCGACACAGCAAAGCCTCCTTCAGATATCGCAGTCCTGAGTTGCCACGAGTGTGGAACTAGCAGCGAGTGTTGTGGCGACAGCCGGAATGGAATCTTGAGCCAGCGCCTTCTACTGGGATACGTAGTGATTTAACGCGCGTGATTCAAATCACGGACCGAACCGAAGGCGGTGTCCAAATTGTTGCGCTTCGGTTCAAGTTACTAAATACCTAAACACATTGAAATTTCGGGTACCCGCACAACCCCGACGAATGGGATTTTTTTTTATTTTAATTCAAAGTTTTTTGGCCCAACACTTTTGCCATGTCACCCGCTCCAAGTTACCCTAAACTAAGGCTACCTATAGGCACTATTGCCAACTCTGCAAACGATGGCGCGCTCCGGCAGCCCGTCATTAAAACCCATTTCCATTTTAGATTAAGGGAGTGGGATAGCTTTGGTTTTTTAGTGTCCCCCATTGAAATCAAGTAGTGTAAGTGGGTTAATTTTTTAAATAAATTTATTTTTACTATTTATTTATTATTCAAACGTGCTGAAATAGCAATACTATATACTATATACAGAGTCGTATTATGCAAATAAACGCAAGTAAGTATTTGGTAAAAATTAGTTTTTATAAAAAACTTCGTGACCACATACACCTGAGCAATGCATTTTTTTACTATTAGTGTCGGCAATGTAGTATATAGCCTAATAGGCTATTTTAACGAATTGTGTTTCATTATAGAAATAGAAAATGCTGTTAGTTTCAGTTCAGGCCTACATATCGTTAATACTTTGCATTCCTATTAAGCAATATCTACTATTTTTTATTTGGATATAAAAATTGTGTTGTGCTTTGTACCATGAGTTTGTGACTGCAAACTTATGTTAAAAACTTGTCCCAGGTGCATTGTTGTTAATACTGTGACTGGTTTGATTTTTATTAATTTTTGATAGCTATATTTCCTCATCCTTATATCCAATATAGTAAATATATCCATATATCTTTCCATGCAGAAGGTCCGGGTTCGATTCCCGCTTAAAGTCAGAATTTTTAACTCTTATTTGACTTGGTCTCAGTTCTTGGTTAGGAGTTTGGTAAACGGTGACTTTAGGAGCCCGTCCTGCAACAAAGAACATAATAAATTCAGAGTTGTTTCTTAATTGGCCTTGTTGATTCAGGCGTTGATCCTGGGGTGTTCGAACTGTCCATACCCCTGATTGCTTATATTTTCTCTTTAAAAATATCGATCTTTGGTTGGTTTATCGATTACTCGTCGATTGCGTCGGGTTCTACAGGGTTGGCTTAGTCGCCTTTGGCTTATTGTCCCCCCACTTAACATCAGTTAGATACTGAATGGGTAGACTCTAAATATCGATTTTTGTTTTTAATTTTAAATTTTTAGATTACCTGGTTGCCAACTAAATCCTAGTGTTTAGAACTTGAGTATCAATATGAACGAATAATGGGCAAGTATTGAGTAATGATGACCTCATGAAGTTATGAGATTATCAGTTCTTTGCCACAAGGCAGGCTTTAGTGTCGACACAAAGTTTTGAGAATAGTTTGTCTCGGAAACCGATTAATACACAACAGGTGGTTGTCGCACATTCAAACGGATCCAGTCATATCACGAAACACACGTTCTGGCCCTACAAATTACATTTCTTGTCCATTTTCTTGCATTCTCTGGTGTTGTATGTTGCATGACTTCTCAAGGTTGAATAATGTGTTGTACTTTGTTAAATTATTAAACAATGCTAATGTAGCGTACCTTGTATTATGTAATAATATTTCTCACATTTTTTCGGTATCGGTACAAGTGAAATTAATAGAGTTAGTACTTATATTATTAATAAGGTTTCACTGCAATAAAATAGAAATGATCATCTATATTGCAAGAGTCAACTGCTTTGTGCATTATTTAAACAATAATGTTGACAAAAATTAGGTATCCACTTTTATCAAGCAGACGGGCTGATGGGTTGAAATGATAATCATGATAATGAAGTTATGAGTTATAATTTTGTCGCGACACAATGCAGGTTCAAGTTTGGGGTTGGCACGTTCATGCCGACAGTGGGTTTGGACTTGCTTGAAGAGTTTTAGACTGATGTACATGCCTATCTTATGTATAGTATAAATATTAAATTAATAATAACAAGCTGAAATGTTGTAGGTAACATATATATTAGTTATTTATTCTTATTCTTTTGCCTATTATACATAAGCCTACATTATAAGTGGTGCATAGAGTCATATACATAAAACTAAAAACTAAAAAAGAATGTTCTAATTAAATTCTTACTTTTTCTTATATTTCATGTGGGTCCCCGGTGTACATGTTTTTGCATAATGTATAGTAAATAAATATGGGTAACCTGAGTCTTCAATATGTAATGAATAAAGGATGAAAAAAATAAATACTAAATGCATAATTTCTATGTACGTTATGGCACCTGAATCAAGAAAATTAGCCTGCTAGTACTACATATTCGATTTATTCGGGCTGTCCGGGTACTATTTCCTTCTCCAACACCATTTCTGATAAACTCTCGAGTACTGCTGCAAGGCGATTTGTTACTGTACTTGACTCTTTGTGAGGCGATTAGCCTTTCGCCCTTTGTTCAAAGTATAGCAGCCATGTGATCAGTGTTCTAAACAAGAAAATAACTGTAATAATTTTTTCTATTGGTATTGTATTGACTATTGAGCTTTTTAGGCAAAACATGGTAAATAGGAGAAGGATAGGCCTACATATTTAATATGCAACACAGTACTATATGTGTCGCAAGCGACACCCTACCCAAAGTGGATTAGCCAAGATAATGTTCAACTACAAATGCCACACATAAGTTATTTTTGTGAAGGCAAGTTGGGTCTGACTTTTAGGAGAATCAAAAAGTTTGTATGTACGTATGGTACCAAATGAAGCTGTATTTTGAAAGTAAATCAATACAAATTCGTATAGCCTACCCTACATTTTGTTAATAAAGAAAAGATTTGAAAGGGTGCATAGAAAAATGCCCTATTGTAGATACGTAACAATAAAAGTTTACAATGTCCCCCCACAAACAGTCTTTTGCTTGTAAATTTTAACATTATCTTGTCTACCTGACCACAATCACAACAATGTAACAATAACTAAAATGATATGAGAGGCAGATATTTTGCCCGACAGTATGAAAATAGAATCAGTTTTGTTTTTGCAAAAAGTTGATGAATTTGTGGCAATTATTCCAATTTTAGTTTTTAAATGTAAAATCTATCTAATGTCAATTCAATGTGTTATGAAATACATGTCTTTCTTTGGTGACAATCCCTAAAATGCCAGCATGTATTGAAAAATTAAAGTTATTAATCCGGTAGGCCACTTTGTATTGTCTTCAATTATCATTGTCTTACAAAGCAAGTGTTTAGTTAGGCCCTAATGTGCTATAATTGTTTTATTGAACTATCTGTAATTGTCATAAACAAAAATGTAAAAAGTACTATTATGCAATTTTTCTTGGCATAATTAACATACAACTTATTTTCATTGAAAAATAATAAGGTTTAAACGTACCATGAACTTAATTTTAAAATTGAAATCTGTCTTAATTGTTTAAATTAATTATTATGACCTGTTTATGGGATATAGTAAATATGAACTTATATTGCATTAATTTTGTAATAAACATACAAATTATTTCCCCTTGGCCAGTCCGTGGAATGTCCTTGTTGTCTCCATCGTTATGGGCGATTGGTTTGACCAATTGTCCATACACTGTGTTCCAATTGTATTGGATTTCCTTATTACTACGATTATATTATAAATGAGGGCTTAATTTTTTACCTTCAATAACAATAATGACCTAATTTGCTTTTCAACTCTTGGTTTCCGACAATAATATTAGTCTGCTCAAGGGGTGTTTTTAACTTGGTCCTTTCCAGGCATGGCGCATCTTTATTTATTGTGTTGTATCCTATTCACTATTCAGTTTAAAAAACTGATTTACAAAGGAATAAGGATAATTAATTATTAATTACTAGTATAAATTTTCATTTGCAATTATTGTCTATATGTAGTTTGTAGGGCTACCACAAAAAGAACCAACCCTTAAAAATAAAAACGAGTCACAATTAAGCCTTAACATGAAAGGGCAGCAGACCCCCTAGGCAAGCCATTGATTTTGTCCTTGCTGCTATTATCATGGAGTTAGTAAATAGTACAGGGCGTACTCTATTCTATTATAAGCCAAATTCTTCCCATATTTTTGTGGTTTGATGTAAAGCTCGAAGAATAATACAATTTTTGACAAACTCGTCGATTGACAATGAGCGAAACCCTGAAGATTTCGCTAGTCTTGCTCCTGAGGGCGAGTTGCTCTTAAAGTGGTATGTTATGAACTATTTGGCCTTGTAGGCTTACAAAATAATTAACTTATTTGTTAACTTACACCAGTTTACAACTGTTTACTTGCAGTGCTGACTGAATATACATAAATCAATTGTGTCTAGCATCTTGAAGAATGTTATGGAACAGGGGGTGTACAGGGGGGCAGTAGGAACATGGATACAAGGTGCGGCAGGTGCTACTACAGCATCAGTTGTTGGTTCGATAATAGGTGGGTGGGCGGGTTCTGTTGCGGTAACAGTTGCGGGTTCTGTTGCGGTAACAGTTGCGGGTATCTGTAACAATTACTAAGTGTGATTTATGTATTCAGTGTTCCATTTGTTCACTGAAATTTTCATATGTTCATTTGATTATTCCTTTTTGTATTAAGGCCTAATTAAATACTAGGTATCTAGACTTACTCGATAGGCATAAGCCACTGATACCAGTTCTACCTCTTAATGTTAGGGTAATGTTACTGAAAATTAGCAATTTGAAACTAAAATTTCTGGAACTTTCAATTTTAAAAAAGCACTAGGCCTAGGCCCTACCTATTTCTTTCATTAGCTCCAAAAAGCCCTTTATTATATCTTTTTTTGCAATTTAATGGAAAATAAAAAACCATTAGGTAAGTTTGAATTAATTCCATACGAAAAGGAAGTGAAATTGTGTAAAAATTTTAAGAATACAATCTAAGCCTTTATTTTTTAAAGGTAGGCCTACAGCGTTAATTTGAAAGGAAAAAATCGCACTTATCATTTTTTTTCCATAAAAAGATTTTTAATATTTAGAATCTATTTTGGCAAATTGCTAAATTTATATACCCTATCTACAGGCAAAGGCATAAAGGAGAAAAGGTAAAATATGATAATCTCTGGGTAAAAATTTCTGCCACTTGCGGGATGTGGTTTTAAGGCTCTATGCCTATGCGACCCTATGGCCTTCCTTCCATGTCAGGCCCAAATAATAAAGAACATTCCACCTACAGCATAGATCTTTCAAAAGGCCTAACAGCCTAGGCCGATACGACCTACCCTTTGGTTTTCCCGACCCGAACTCGAGACCTCCCCCGGTATCACCGAATGGATGCCTCACCCGTCATGCACCCATCCTCTCTGTGAGGGGTTCCTAAGTTTTGGGGTTTTCACCACTCCCCGTTATTTTTGGCTCTTTACTGAATTTCACAACTGAAATAAAATAAATTATATAGGCCTACACCTAGTCTTGATTGGTCCAGTTAGGCTAGCTAGAGAGTGCAAGTCCTAGGTCCAGTAGGTAAATAATTTTATACTTACGTTTATTTTTTTGGAGAGTCTTTTTTAGTCTTTCCATTTCAATTTTTATATCTTCCACCGTTCGTCAATGGGCCCGAACTTACAGCGTTAACGCAGTTTTGAAACTCCCTGCCAAGCGCGCGACTGTTTTTGGTATGAGTCACTCCCGACTGGATTTAGAAATAATGTTACGAGCATTTCTTCTCGATGAGCTCCCCACATGGCTTCCCTTCGTCGTCCGTAAAACGAGCTTTTATTTTTTTTCTTTTTCTTCCATACTTATAAATAAAATGATCACGATTAGAATGTGCGAACTATTATGTGTGCAACGAATGAAATTGGTGTTCGAAATTTGCAGCGAAAATAATTCGACTTTCGATATAATTGGAGCGAAATTATTCGACTTTCCGATATTTGGCTTCGACATTTCGATATATTTTTCGAATTCGCGCGCATCAACGGTGACGTCAGTAGTGTACTCATCATTCAATGGGATTCATTCTCCCAACATTCTCCCACCCATTATCTCCTTTTGTGAATACGAAAAAAGGGAAGATTTGAAAGAGGGGGTTTGTCTGGGACTTTGTAGGATAATATAAATGGAGAATTGAGAAACCACCAAGTTCCAATCTCCCCTTCTGTGGATCCGTGCCCCAGCGTCTTTTCTTTGTGCCATAATGTGATTTTTCACTGCTCTTTTCTGTTTTATGAAATACTGTTAGCCCCATCCAACTTTTCCACCTTTACTTGGAGATACCAAAGTCTTCTTCACAAAATCACAAAAATATTGTTATTTCAAAAAATTGCTACTTAACTTTTTTTCCCCAAGCACCACTTTTTATATTTCATACATTAATTTTAATTTTTCATTCTATTCATTCCTTCACTTGAAGTATCCTTGCTAATCGTTGACATGTTCATGATCATCATGTTTACAATCAAAATTAGTGTCTTTTGTCCACCTTCTTAACATGTTCCACACGGTTTACGCCCAGTTTTGCTCACAGCTTCCGACTCACTTCTTGAATGTGCAGTATCGGTGTCAGTGTGAGGGAAATACGATGAATATTCCACCCCCTAATCGTGTGTCCTGTTTCCGTTGATTGTCTGTAAGCAATAGTGTATTTATACAACACAACTTTTTAAATTAGACAAATTTATTCATTCTCAAATTATGTTGTCTATAATTTACCATTCATCCCTGGGAAATGCGGATACTCATGTGTTCATCTTGATCTCATCCAGAGCTGAGGACACAGACAGACAAGATTGACACACTTGTTTGGATGTTCACACTGCGCTTCACCATGTGATTACACTTTAACCACAATTCCTTAAATAGGTTCGGCTTACAAACATCTTGGTGTGTCCAATCTTTGACAAGTTAAACATCGCATGTGGGTTTGGGGGCTAGCTCTGGGTCGTCTTCGGGGAAATTCCCCCGTCCCCTTTGACTACCCCCCGCGGCGACGACAAATGACATCACTGACGGATGATTACACAGACGGAGACGACCACGACGTGGGGGAAAACCCGCCCTCCCCATATGCTTGTGGCTGGGTTCTGACCAGCACAGCCTGTCCCACCTTCGTCATCCCTTACTTCCCTCCCTGTGTCGCCGATTAGCCCAGTTTGCATAAAATATGAGACGTTAAGCAATATCCAATACAATCCCATCACATCGCGAAAGTTATGACCTTACTGAATGACCTAGGATTCGGGCGCACTTGCCGATTAATGAGCGCGGAGGACGATACAGAAATTCCATTCTCACACTTCACGGGGCAGGCGGTTCGTAAGGCGCAGCTGGCATGCGAAAATTGTTGACAGAGTTAGAGGCTGGGTGCACGTAAGCTACAAAACACTGTTTTTATTGTATTATGTGGGCTGAGAAATTGTCATAACAACCTAAAAATGGAAATATTATTGGCTGAGTTAATTAAAGTTAGTGTTTAAATTTAATTTTTATTCAAATTTTTATACAATTTGAAAGGCGGGAAACAAAATATTATTTAAAAATCTTTTAATTGGTCTTATATCAAACATAAAGGTTACAATTAACGGAGCTTTTTCATATGACCTAATACACTGCGGCCATTCTGGTCTTGTGAGTTACTCAAATTCTGTTAACTTTGTAACGCACATTATAATTCCCATCCTTTTTAAGCTTTTCTTCGAAGAAGTAGGCCTAGTCTAGGACATTCAGTCCACTCTCATTCTGACGGTTTTCTCATCCTCCCTCCTCCTTTCCCCCCCCGCCCCAAAAAAAAAAAACTATGTATAATATAAATAGATAATAGCGCTGATTACGTGTCCTTAGACCCACACATAAATATCCATATCAATAACACTTTCATTCTAAAACTTCATTCTAAACGAACTTAATTCAGAATAGCTAGGAATCACTGCCTTCTTTGTTCTTAAGTGTGCCCTAAAACAACACAAACAAACTAATTAGAATAGGGGATTAAACCAATGCTGGGGTTGGGCTGCTTAATATTTTTAATAGACAAGAAGCAATCTTACTAAATACTTTTAAACATGTACACTCAACCAACTGACTAAGCATCATTCTACCACATTTGAGAGGTTGACCTAGAGATGCAGCCGGAGTCTTGTCCAGCTTGATTAATCAGTGTTACCTACTTAAACATGCAGGTGTCTAGTTGGTCATTGTTCGCTCGTCGATGGTGTCTGCGCCTGCAGGGTTGGCTTGGCCAGCTATTATTTTAATGTCCCCCTCTGAAAATCAGTTTTGTGACTATGGGTAGTAGGGATGAGTCATTTAAACGTTTACTTTTATATTCGTGTATAAACGTGATACTAAAAAAAAATGTTTCCACGTCCACGTCCGTGTTTCCAGGTCAAACGTGGGCAGCACGTCGCTCAACAGGTAGACGACGGCGTTGACCGCGTTCAATTCTGCGCGGTTGGCGCGCACGGCCTCCCGTTCGGCGAGTGTGGCGCGCTCGTGTGCAAAACGCCAACACGACGTTGCGCGGGGCGACGCCCTCGCGTGTGGCGCGTTCCCGCTCGACGCGCACAGCGTCGTACATTTGTTGGTGGGCGTGGGCATAGAGATTGTGGTGTCGCACAATCGTGTCGAGCTGTCGCATCATGTCGCGCGTTTAGCCGCACGGTGGTGGCCTCGCCCGAGTCCATGCAGTACAGCTGGTTGAAGCGTGGCTGGGCGCCGTCGCCGGGGACGAGCGCCGGCAACCTGTGGTGGACCTGACCGTGGACCGTGTAGTCTGCCAGGTGGCCGCCAAACGCTGTGGGGCCGAGGCGCGCCGCGTGGAATGATGCAAATGACATTGCCGAGTTGTAGGCTATTGCGTAGCGCCTAAAATTGTGGGCGTTGTCGTCGTCGCCGTCAAACAGGCGGCATAACGCGTCAGGCATGGCACCCAGGGCGTTGGGTCTCACGGTGTCGTGACGACAACACAGTGAGAATGTGCCATTGGTGAGCGCCTCGGCGGCAAAGTAGAGTGCGCCACAATGGACACACTCGCGGTCCATGGGGCCGAGGTTGTGCCCGGGGAGCGCGTCCTCTAAGGCGGCGTTGGGCAGGGGCCTGAGGTGTGCACGGTGCCGTGGTCGTGGGGGGCAGGTGGTCGCGCTTGCGGTGGCCGAGGAGCAGCGGCTGGTTGTGCGTGGCGTCTAGCGTTGCCCACGAAAGCGCTGTCGACTGTGCTCGTCGACGAGTTAGCCACCGGTGGGCCTCTGGCCGCGTTGCCACCGCCGCGCGCTGGCACGTTGCGCGCCACCCTGATCTTGAAACTTTTCGATATTGTCCATCACAGTGGTCTCCGGCTGGCGCTGGGTGCATTTCGGACGAGCCCCGTCCTCAGCCTGTATGCTGAGGCAGGAATGACCTCCCTCGCAGAAAGACGGAATTACTGGTTGGGCCGATACGTATTAAAGATCCGGGCAATGCGTAACCACCCATCTCATGACGCTCTATTTGATGAGAGATTTGTCCGTCACTTCGATACCAAACCATTGGCGACCCTTCCAGTAGGATTACGTTGTAGACATCTTTTTTTAATTTTAAATTTTGATGTACCCAATCTATTGAGTTTCGTTTTGAGCCAAAACCCTCCATGGCTACTTCCGGAAACTGAAATTCGTTTCGACCTTCGCCGATATAATAAGTCCACAACATCAGATGTATTTTTCCTAAGTATTTTTAAAGCAATTTGTCACGAATACCGTACCTTTAAATTCATCTTTTCTGGTGGATCTAAAACTGGCTCGAAGGTTGGTTGCGCTTACTATTGTGGAGGCAGAAGTGTTGGTTATGGACTTCATAACATGTGTTCTGTTTTTACTGCTGAACTGTATGCCATACGAGGAGCTTTGAAATATATTATGAAACAACGATGTGGAAGCTTCATGGTTTGATCAGATAGTTTAAGTACACTTCATTCACTCCACGTCTTGTTCTCTACCCACCATTTAGTAATAGACATTCAGTTCTTCATGAAGAAACTTCATGCGAGAGGCTACAAAATTATGTTCTGCTGGGTCCCTGGTCATGTAGGTATCTCTGGCAACGTTGAGGCTGACTTGGCAGCCAAGGCTGCAACGCAAATAGTTTCTACTGATTTTGACCTCGTACTTGTTCCTGATGTCCACAGTGGGTTCAAGAACCATATGTTGAAATTAGGTCAGGATTGTTGGAATGCTTTGCAGTATAATAAGCTGCGTCGTGTGATGCCCTGTCTTGACCTGTCATCCATGTCAATGTCAATGATAATGTCCATCATTTTTCCACTTTGACAATTAATTACTTTCAATGATTTCGCGTCATTGAAGAGCGCTTGCTCTTCTTGCTACTTTATAACCTTCAAGTGATTTTACTGGTGGTACATCAGCCATAAAACGAGGGGGTGCGTTTCCTGAAATGACTCTTGTTTAGTTTGTTTAGGTTGGCCTAAAACACCATGATGACATATTTGCATTGGTTTGCACACCAATTTTAAAACTTAATTTTAATATATTTTTGGTAAATTTTTAAAACTATTTTACCACAAAACTAATGACATTCATTTCAGATGGATGCTTGACGATGGTTCAAATTTCAACTCGATGCGAACCTCTGTTTGAACGTTATGGCGAGATATAAAAAAAAGGAAGAAAAAAAACCCAACAAACAAATGGTGTTTACTTTTTCCCACCACAATCTAATAGAAACGCTTACTTAGCTCGCTTAAAAAAGTCTACAGACAATATTTAGTGTGGCGCACATCACTGACTCATTTACTGTCATTCGGTTGCTGTGCGACGTGAAAGCTCATGTTCAAGTCTCCCCCTTTCCTTCCTTTGTTCGCACAGCAGCGAACAAAACGACACGCGGCACACCTTTCCATATCTGCATGCCTCTTTGCGGATTAAAACTAAATGAGTGCTCATACATGAAAACTAAATAACAAACTATTTACAGGAAGGATTGACGACTAATGGAAAATATAATCTTACTGAGCAGAATCCTCCATGGTCACAGTCTAGGTAATTTTGCCTTATCATTATTTGAGCGAGTATATATTTCGAGTGTATTTGTCGCAACTTTTCAATTGAATTTCGATGCATTGTGCGTAAAGATTGTTTCCATCAGTTTCAAGTGACAACTTTGTTATTTTTCATTGTTAATTTGTATCATTTACGAGTGATTACCGCTCTTGGAGCGAAAAGTTCACTCTATATTGTAGTGTAAATATTTCGCTCCTTTATACAAATGAAGTTCATTTAGAAAGGATGATACAAATACAAGCTAAAAATGATGCGAAATGTCAATCGCTACAAATCTTTTTCTACTCTTTTAATTGTGTAGTGTACGTTGTGGTGTTTGTATTTGTTTTGTATGAAAATATGCATGTGTATCTATATGTATTTGTGTACATTTGTTTTAATGGTTGCATTTTGTTGGAGGTAGTACCAAAAAGTGTGATTCTAAATTCTCTTCTGAATCTACCACACTACAGGTGAAATAGTTGAATCAGCTGTTAATAGTTAAACAGCATTGAATGGTGAGTTACTCTTTGTGTTGGTCATCCTGAAATCAATACGCTATACTGACGGAGATGGTATCATGTTGAAGCATGCACAACGCACAATGGTTTTAACACTATATAGTTTTCATTACGTAATATAGTTTTTTCCCCTCCGGCCAGCCGTTTCTACCACACCCTCTTTCCGTTGCTAACAATTTCCTTGACATTTTTTTATGTATTAGTATTTTCAAAATAGTTGCGTGGGGAATAGAAATGAGATACCAACATAATAAGGGGTTACGATTGGGAAAACGATGCACAAAATACACCTCTCGTGGAATGTGAGTTTTCATTGTTGTAATTATTATCACGTTTTTAAAGTAGCACCTGATTGTTGATTTTATTTCAATTTGCTAAATATTCTTTGAGCCTCCCTGTGTAGAGGGTTTGTTTCATCAATGTCCACTTGCATTCCACAATGGGTGCCAATTTCAGCAGTTGACCACCCGCAACAGGGCAACAGCCGGCTGCTCTCAAGAAATAAATCAAAGTATACTAGTCAGCGGTTACAACAAACACTAGCCAATGTTTGCCATTCGCTTACAAACATGTTTTTTTTTTTTTTTTTTACTTGTGTCACCGTACACGTTGCAATCGTTTCAAAATATACCTACAGGTTGGTCATCATGTGGTTCGTTACGGTTAACAGGGTTGATGTAATTTTCCCCATCCCCCAATGCTTAAACCAACACAAACCAAATGTGTGCGGAACCCAACATAATTACAATTGCCACCGCTTGAAATCAAGTAATAATGGAAAACCTCAAAATAGTGATATATTACCACAACTTTATATTTTAATTATGAATATATTTATTTATTCCAAAGAGACCTTTTTTCCTATCCATTAATTTACCATTTTTTTATAAGTTTATTACTCTCTATTCTAAAACGTTTACGATTGTTCTCATTGCGTATACCTATAGGGATTCGATTGAATATTTTAACACCCTTAACAAATATTGAATTCTCCTCTTTTCTTCTGTGTATTCTGTTTACATTCAAATTCATTGCTCCCCTTGTATGATATTTGTGTATAGTTTCAACCTTGGTTAATTTGTCCCCTAAGTATTTTGGTGTAAGACCTTTATATGTTTTGTGAATGAAGGAGAGGGTATTTAGTAGTATTCTTTCTTTTATTTGCATCCAGCCTAAGACCTTACACATTTTATTTACAGATGTAGTTGTAGGTGGACAGGACGTGTCCTAGGAATGGTACGCTATCGCGCGCAAACATGGATTTCATGAAATTGAGCTTTGCTCCTGTCATCCTACATTGCTCGAATATCTTCCTAAGGTGGAGCAGGTGTTCTAGGAACGTCTTCGACGATACAACCAAGTCGTCTACATAGGGTTTGTGAACGCCCGTGCCTCTTCTCCTAAGCCCTTGTCCATGGCTCTCGTGAACACGCCGATCGACGTGCTCAGCCCAAACGGCAAAACACAAAACTGGTACGTACGCTGGTTATATTTGAAGGCTGTGTAGGGCCTACTTTCTGGCTCTAACCCCACCTGCCAATAGGAGCTTGACATATCTAACGACGATAGATAGGTTACGTTAACTGTTGGAGGCTTGCTCCAACTTGGAGCAACTCCTCTAAAATATGCGGGCTCTCCCGGTTTGATACCAGATTAGCGTTGCACTGCCTCGCGTCCAGGCACAAACGTACCGCCATGTCCTTTTTCATTACCACTACCAGTGGCAAAGCAAAGCAAAGAGAACTATAGACCAATCTCTCTCTTAACTCACTTCTCAAAGCTCCTAGAAAAATGCATTAAAACCCGCCTCACAAATTTTATGAACAAACACAATATTTTGTCAAACTGTCAATTTGGTTTCAGGGAAGGTCTGAGCACAGACAATGCCATCTATAGCCTTACGGGTGAAATCTATGATGCTCTAGACAAAAGACAAAATCCACTAGTAGTTTTACTCGACTTAGCCAAGGCTTTCGATACAGTAGACCACAACATGCTGCTAAATAAACTAGAACTGTACGGAATTATGGGTAATTGCCTCAGTCTAATAAAAAGTTATTCAACAAATAGAACCCAAACTTTAAAAGTCGGACAAAGCATAAGCAAAGATTGTACAATGAAATACGGGGTGCCGCAAGGCACTGTGCTCGGTCCTCTACTTTTCATAATATATATTAATGACATTTGCAAGCTACCAATAAAAGGGAAAATTATCATATATGCAGATGACATAGCAATAGTATTCAGAGGTAGAACCTGGAGTGAAACAAAAAATATAGCAGTTAATGACTTAAAAACAATTTACAAATGGCTACAACAGAATCTTCTTACCCTTAACTTATCTCAAACAGTTTTTATTCCATTTGCTGCCAGCCCCCCAATTCCGTGGAAATATAAAAATTCATGAGCAACATTGCACATTACCACCAAATAACTGCAACTGTTACGAAATCACTAAAATGGACCATGCTCAATACCTGGGTATCACTCTAGACAGTCAACTCAATTGGAAAGTACACATAAACGGAATGACAAGAAAATTAAGGTACTGTCTTTTAAAGTTCAATAGACTCAAAAACATACTAAATGCCAAAACACTCAAAATGGTATATTTTGCTCTGATCTACTCTAGATTACAATATGGAATTGTAGGATTGGGAGGGATCAGAAACTCTCATTTAGAGCCCTTAAACATAATTCAAAAACACATAATAAAAATAATCACCAACAAGCCCCCCTGGTTCCCTTCAGGAAGACTATTTAATGACACTCAACTACTAGACATCAGACAGATATATCTCCTAAAACTAGTAAACATGAACATAGTTCAGTCAACCACTAAAACCCACACATCCCAACCCAAAGTAGCTGTTACAAGAGGAATCTCAAAATTAAACTTACTCATACCAAGGCAAGAGAAAAGCATCGGTCAAAGACATGGCTAATTCATTTGGCCAAAGCTCTTCAACACAATCCCAATAGAAATAAGAAACAATATACACAAAAACAAATTTCAATTCAAAATAAAAATAAAACAATGGATTATGGAAAAAGACAGAGAATTCTCGTCTAACCTTGTGAACAATATACTTCTTAACACTAATGCGTAAATGTCTTGATATGCATCTTATACTTGTAGGACTAGTTATATAATAGCCTATTCTTAATTACAATTACTATTATATTTTATATTTTAATTTAATTTATTTTTTTAATTTAATTATCTTCCACCTATACTTACAATGTTATATTATGTATCATCAAGCTTTCCCTACGATCGTATTGTAATGTATACGAATATTGTCTGCTTGTGATTGCATGCAAATGTAAACGTAAATTTTAAATTAAGACTGAAAACTAGAGTAAGAAATATTATACATGTACCATATATCAACTATTGACATTGCATAGTTGCCACCAAGCCGCCATCTGAACTGTTACGAATAACCGTATAAAAGAATACACCCACACACAGGGCTTCGGTTCTAGGTGGGTATTCTTCTCATTGTTTAATAATATTTGTTATATATATATTTACTTGTATAGGGCCTACTTGTACTTGTATACTACTATGTTATGAAGAATAAAGAATTATCTTATCTTATCTATCTTATCTTATAACAGTAAATTCTTGAAACACAAAAATGCTTTAGTTAAGTAAGGTGTTCACAAAGTTACTCAAGCTGAGAATCGGGTTGAATTTTTATAATTATTAGGAGGAGGTGTTAGGAAGAGTAATAATAAATAGTAATAATAAAAATAGTACAACAACAACAACTAAAAAACATGTCAGTTACTTTTTAGGTTGTCTGTGTGGTAACACTGTGTAGAAACTGAAGCTTCCAGAAAGAGCTAGCTATGCCTAATGTCAGTTGTCACTGTTGTTGTGTAGTTGCAATATTTGTTTATCTTTACAATAAATTAGTCTTGTAGTGAAGTTGTGTCTCTATTAAAAGTAACACCTGTCCAAAATATCCTCTGAACACAGCATCGATATGACCTCGCCGCCCCGCACCTTTTGACTACCATTTTCACTCACACACAGCGCAGTTGCTGCCTCGCCCCGCAGTTGGTCTGTCGTTAGGTGAAGTCAGCTCAGGTCTTTCGTAGGCCTAGATTAGCAGATACCACATATGCCTAATACTTGTGACAGGGCTAGATTTGTGCGCATAAATTTATACAAAGGCTAGGTCCTTTATGATGAACTTTATGATGTAGGGTCTAGGTACTAGGCTAAGATAAACATACCTCATGAGTCATGAACCTCGTAGGCCTCTCGATGAGTAGGCCTAGACCACCTGAATCCTTTTTCTTCTTTTGCTGATGCGATATTTCAAATAAGATTGCATGGCATTTCTCAAGAACTGACGCCTAGGCTTCTAAAACCCGATTTTGAAAAGGTCTTGAGAACATTTACGTCAACAAATTGACACTTGTTAAGTCCCATGTGTTATTGTTTACTAATTGAAGTGGGCGAAGACCACTGCCTTCAAACTTTGTCGTTCCTACCGCTCGCGTCTGCGCGCTCTCCCATTGGTTGAATAAATTATGTTCCGACAACGGCTGGGATAGTTGTCGTAAGCTTTCCGAATTCGGGTTCCTCATTCCGACTGTCGCAAAATACCGTCGAGGCTAGACTTTCCGAAATTCGGTTTTCGTGGTCGGCCGAAAAAATGATTTCCCACAGTTCGTCGAGGATAGACACGAGCGACCGGAGCGACTTTGAACTGGCAAGCGTGGCCCACATGGAAATAAATACATTTATAAAATGTTTTATATAATGCATTTCATTTCCTAAATAAATTTAAAAAATGCATATTGAAATAAATAAATAAATAATAAAATAAATTGTATTTAGAGTCTACCCACTCAGTTATATAACTGATTTTCAGTGGGGGACAGTACATCAAAGCGATCAAGCCAACACTGTAGGCCCCGACTCAATCGACGAATGAGCGATAACCAACCAAAGATCGATATTTTTAATAGGAAATATAGCAATCAGTGGTATGGACAGTGCGAACACCCACGGATTTAACGCCAGAATCAACAAGGCCGATTCAGAACAACTCTGAATTTATTATTTGCTTCGTTGCTAGGACGGCTCCAAAGTCACCGTTTACAAACTCCTAAGACAAGAACTGATGGACTTAAGTCCAAATCAGAAGTTAAAAAACTTCGACTTTGGCGGGAATCGAACCCTGGACCTTCTGCATTGGAAGCAGATACGTTAACCACAAGACCAACGAGCCACTTTTTTTACTTTTTTTAGTTTTAATACTTTTCCAAGTCTCCAAATTGGCCCGTTTTCTTATGTTTTGAGATATATTTCAAAAGCTGTTGTTAATCTATTAGTAATTCATTTCTTATTATGATCAACAATACATCTTGTAAAAGATATTCATTAATATTTTATTTATATATTGTAAGTAATAATTATTTCTAGATAGTCAAAAAATATTTTAAAACATTTACCAATAAATTGTGAATAACACATTCTCAACACTTAACCACTAACATATTTGAAATACATTATGAATTACATTACAAATAATGTATTTCCAAGACTGTTTTAAGTAACATATTCTGCATGTATTCTGAATAATTCATGAGCAATAGAAAGTAAAAAATGTATTTATAATAAATTGTGTATAACACATTCTCATTACTTTGGAAACAAAATACTTGAAATACATTTTGAGTTGAAGTTTTCTGGGGTTGTATCGAATATTATGTTTTTTCTCTTTTCTTGGCTTCTTGTCTTCGTTGCAAACCTGAGTACGCACCTTTGTTACATTTTTCTTTACTCATGAGATTGTGCAGGTTTCTGTTGTATATTTCCTCCTTGATTATTTGTTATCATCTTCTTGGTCAATGTTGTATACTATTATCTTCGGGTTTATTTTCCTTTCCCTTTCCATCATTATGATGTTGTTGACTACCGCCTCGCATTTGACTAGGATGTTGACATCTGCCTCCGATTCTACTTCGATCAATATTGCTTTTTCCTTGAGAAGCCTGACATTTTTGACCTTGAGTGTTCTTAGTTTATTTCTTCCTAAGTTCATAAGCAAGTTCTTGATGTCACCACTGGTCATTTCTTCTTCTGCTGCGGTTCCAGCTTTGATGAATACGACCAGGGGGGGGGGGCGGGGTTGTTATCTTTTCTTCTGGTCTGGCTTGTTGAGTTGTTTCTTTCCCTGTTAATTCTTGCGTTACTTTTCCTGGTTTTTTTGTCATCTCTGCATATGGTGTTCTTTTGCTTGCTAACGTTTGGGTTATGTTTTCATGTTTGCAAACGCCATTGCTGAACCCTTTAGATCTTGTGTTATTATGGCTGTAATCTCTCGTTCTTCTTTCATTTTCTCTGTGATCGTCTTCATCTGTTTTGTGACTTTGTCTCTAGCTATGTTTTGTTTTTTCTATCTCTTTTGTTGCTTCGTTAATCTCGATGGCTGTTTCTTTTAGTTCCTTTGAGGCTTTTTTTTATGTCTTCTCCATGTGTTTGTTGTAAACCTTGACCACCGCTGGGCAGTTTACTTCGACGTACGTCCGATTTTTTCTATCGTACCGTCTTACGTTGCTCACACGTAATTCTCCTACAAATGTAGAAAGGAAGTGACCACACTTGTTGTGCTTCCATACTAAACTACTCACAGTCTTCCCATCAACTGTAGCAACATACTTATCGCTCGTGCCCCTTGGGGATTTTTTCATCGACTGTTCGGTTGGTAGCTTACACTCAGGGATGCGATTCCTTTGCACAGTCCCTATGGCAAGAACACCTTCCTTCGACAGGAAACCATTAGGTAGGGGAACTGAGGTATAGCAGTTGTCGAACTTGAAACCAAGGCCCAGGTCCCTCAGGCAGACTAGCTTCAGGCTTACTTTCTTGACCTGAGTATCTTTCAAATTTATATGCAAATCCAGAAGTTGAGCATTCCACAAACAGTTTGTAGCCCCATTTATGGGGTTTATTTTTCATATATTGTTTTAGATGGTGTCTGGTTTTGGTTGCGCAAATCTGCTCATCGATGGACAGAGACTCTTCCATCGGTACACATAAAAATTTCTCGGATATGCAATCAATGACCGGCCTTATTTTGAGTAATTTATCTTGACCTGGGTCACCAACTGGCAAGGCATTATTGTTGTAATTGAAATGAAGGCAGGCTCAAATTTTCTCAAATGAGTTAAGAGACATTGTAGTTTGAACCAAACTGTTGCCTATAACTCCATTCCAATAATCTCTGACATTGCTGTTATTGCACACAAATGTCAGAATACAAATTCCAATAAACTTTTGAAGGTCCTCTTTGGTTATGATGTGGGGTTTTTCGGGTTTGTGTTGGGTGCTGTACAAATTACTTTCCCCAACAATTTTTTCCATGAGATGGTCGGTAAAAAAAAAATTTGAAAGATTGATACGGTATTTGCAGTTTCAAAGAATCGGGCAAGTCATGATTTCCAGTGAAAGATGACTCGTCATCTGTCAAGTTGTAGATTGTCACGTTTCCATGTGACAGGTCTTTCTTGTGGGAGGCCTGCCACACGTCGACGTGCTGCACCTTGTGGAAGTACATTTGCGACTACCGGAATATGGGGGCCGTCCCCTAAGCCTATGCCTACCTGGTCATTTCTCATATTGTTTTTTTCCTGTAGGCCTAGGCCTAGGCCTAGGGACAGGGTTTGGATCATCAACATCCTCCTCCTCCTCATCTTCTGCATCCTCATTTTCACTCGATGCATCCAATATCTTCATAATCGAAGTAATTATAATCTCCATCGCTATCATCGCTATAATCCTCGACTTCTAGCTCGATCACTCGATAGATATAGATATATCGATAGAGGTATATCTAAGAGGTGAAAAATCTCTTCGTCTTCCATAACCTTTTAAAAGTAAACATGACTTTACCACGCAATGTTGCAACTATGCTACAGATAGAAAACAAAGGAATTTAGTAAATTCTTTATTAATTGCATTATTGCCAGTTATTATTTATTTAAATACATACCTTGTATAATATTTTTCAATATTGTTTGAATTAGAAATTCCAACAGAAACTGAAACAACCACGACGTAAATACAGCTGTCAACAATGATCGGCCATCTTTACAGTCTGACAACTTATTAAATTCCTTACTCGAGAACTGCTGCGCTCTGTAGCCGAAGAAAGAACTAGTTCAAATCTACGCGCGTTGTAGCAGATGAGCAACACAAGCTGCTTCATATTCGTCGGCTAGGCGCGTAGTAAACAACCTGTGAAGTTAGTTATATGCTACACCATGCACCCTTGCTCCATGCTCTCAGCAAATACCCCATGAAACTTTACGGTGACTATCACATTCTCATCTTTTGCCTGTGAATATAGCAGAAAATCATAGTCAACAGCATACCTCGTTGGACCTGGCCATAAATACTTTTGCCTTTTTTTTAGCAATCCAGTTGTATCCTCCACAACAACACTATATTTTGTTGGTCATTTCTATACCTCCATTTACCTCCACATACCTCCACATACCTCCATCCCATCCATCCATCCTCTGCCAAACATTTAGCTTATTGTTTATGGAGAGGCAGGCGTATATAGGTCCTTTGGAATATTGCGTGGTTTAAGATGGGGGACATTGAATGAAAAATTGCACGGGTGTTACGTATGGATGGATGAGTTTTTTTTTGGGGAAATATTCTAAATTGTGGGACGCACAAAAATAGCGCAAGTTTTAAGAGACTACTGTTAGAGTAAGTTTGCTTAATTTGGGAAGATTTTTACGGCAGGATTTCTGCATGAGGATCCCGTCTTGTGATGGTGTAGAACGTTTCTGTGAATCGATCAAAATTTCTTATAAAAATGTACTTTTAGATTTTTTTTTACGATTTTTTTCAAAAGGGGTGGTAGTATAGGGGCTTGAAGTATGTTATTAGTTATTCAATTT
>JAMZAV010010741.1:0-17079 GCA_024449915.1 Sweltsa coloradensis
CGCAGCTCGTCTGACGAGGATTTCGTTTCCTGGTAACTTTTTCTATAAATGACGAATGTTTTGAATCATGTATACCTTATGAAGGCAGATTTGACTTTTTTGGGGTCCACTTTTTGGTTTTTACCTAACGGGTCAAAGCCCCAAACGCAGCACGTCTGACGAGTGATATTCGTTTTCCTGGTAACTTTTTCTATAAAAAGACGTATGTTTGAATCATGTATACCTTATGAGGGCAGATTTTGACCTTTTTTGGGCCCACCTTTAAGGGCGTCTGAGGGGTCAACGGCACATCGCAGCCCGTCCGACGAGTGATATTCATTTTTGGGCTAACTTCTTCTATACTTTTTCTTATGTCTCAATCATGTATACTTAATAAGGGCGATCTGCCCTTTTTTTTTTTGGGGGGGGGCTTTTTGGGGGGCATCTGACGGGTCAACGGCCCAACGCAGCCCGTCTGACGAGTGATATTCGTTTTTCTGGAAATTTTTCCCCTTTAAAATTACGTATGTTTTAATCATGTACACCTTATGAGGGCAGAGTTGACATTTTTTGGGGCCCAAACTTTGGGGGCGTCTGACGGGTCAAGGGCACATCGCAGCCCGTCTGACGATTTATATTCATTTTAAGCTATTATCTTCTATAATTTTGCTTATGTTTTATCATGTATACTTAATAAGGGCAGATGGGACCTTTTTTTGGGGGGGCCCACTTTGGGGGCATCTGAGGGGTCAACGGCCCAACGCAGCACGTCTGACAGGTAATATTCGTTTTTCTAGTAATTTTCCCTATAGAATGACGTATGTTTGAATCATGTTTTACCTTTATGAGGGCAGAGTTGACCTTTTTTGGGGCCCACTTTGGGGCGTCTGAGGGGTCAACGGCCCATCGCAGCTCGTCTGACGAGTGATATTCTTTTAGCTAACTTTTTTTTAATTTTTTTCTTTTTGTTTTAATCATGTTTACTTAATAGGGGCAGATTTGACCTTTTTTGGGGCCCACTTTGGGGGCGTCTGACGGGTAAACGCCCCAACGTTGACTTGTAAGACGTGCATTTTTGAAAATGACTTGAATTTCCGCTTCTATTCCAATGGTCAAACCATATGTACCCTATGAGGGAGACTTTATGTGCGAGCTCTCGGTCTATACTATTTTAAACATTTAATATCTATTCTTCTAGTATTCTTGTATTAGTTTATTGTGTATTCATCATTTTCTTCTAAAAACAAGCACATAAGGCGCAAACTTATCATTTTGTGGGGCTTCAAAGTGAAAAAGAATGGGAATGCAAATTTAAAAAATGATCAAAGAATCTACGTATTTTATGACAAAAAGATTTACCTTTAAGGAAAATGGGGGAATCAACACGGAAGTGTTATAAAACTGGATTTTTATGAGTCCAAGTGAAAATCGTCACTTAACATACAATTAGCCCTACAGTTGGAACCAAGGATATTATGATTCACTTGGTTAGAACCTTATATAAGAAACGAAGTTGATACACATTTATTTTCTCACAAACAAACATTGACACCATCTAATGATCAATCAAATTTCCCAAACAACCTTTCAAATATCCCAAAGGGATCTGTCCTCCAAATTGAATTCGAGTGGTTCTTTACTTCAAAGCAATTTTTTAGTAAGATTATATAAACCCCTAACACAGGGCAAAAGGAGTACACAACTTGTGAAAGAGCATGAATATTGTATCCATGGGGAGTAGAGTGTACCGTTAATGCTGTCTAAGCATTTTGTGTTCAGATATGAACTGATGACAACAAATCAACTTGTAAGACTGTGATAAACCCAATCCTCTTCAAGTTACAAGAAAATAAAACAGAATCATAGCATTCCCCTTTATGACACATAACAACTTTACTAGGAAAACGCCAAAGTCGTTGTTAGACGAGTGAGCGAGTCATGTGAGTACCCGGAACAATTGCATTCAAGTTGATTGATATAGGTATAAATGATGTTTTTTTAAGTTTAGTCATGGTAGGCCTTTAAGGGCGCGTCAACTGTAAGGTCATAATGCGCCACTCTAGCCTATGACAGGCTAGGGAGGAAAGAACCCTCACTGACTCCCCAAAAAAATAAGCTCTGGTGTTTTCCTTTTTTTGTTTTCTTTGTCTGTTTGTTTACGCTCTACCAGGCAAACTGCATGCGATCTTATTGAAAATTGAAGGGGACCCTTGAAATTCCTTAACTTAAACTTCCCACGTTTTTATGTACTTACAATCGAAGAAATATTTCTCATGATTATTGTACTTTTATGAGTTTTTTTCGATTTTTAAAACGATATTTTCAAGATATTTAGCTCGCGACCGGGCATACGGCTACTCCGATCTTGATTAAACTTTATGGAAACGTATGTAAATCACAGGATTTAATTTTTTTAATTTTATTTGGTGACAATTGAAGAAATATTTCTCATAGAAATCGTGCTTTTACAATTTTTCCCCAATTTTTTAATACAATATTTTCGTGATTTTCGGGTACTAGGTAAGGGGAGGAAAGGGAATGTTCCGGGTGCTCTACATAGGACTCGCTCACTCGTCTAACAACGACTTTTGTGTTTTTCTAGTTTGTAAATGGTGACTATAGAGCCGTCCTAGCATCGATGCTCAGAATTTAGGTTGTTGATTTTGGCGCCGCCTCCGTGTAGAATCGTGTCCAGCTTGTTTGGTCGGTGTTTCCTATTTAAAATACCGGACCTTAGTTAGCCATTGTTCGTTCGTCGATGGTGTCGGTCTGGTTTAAATTTAATGTACATCAATTTAGGCTCTAAATTTAAAGTATTCACTGGACCTTGCCCAAAAGCATCAAACAGTCTTGCTTTTAACAAATGCATGTTATTGTTGCGTTTGTTTTTATTGACAGGTCTGGTTATGATTTTGTTTCTCTGGTTTATTTCTCGATGTTATCGCTACAGTCGGATGTAAACTGGTTTTAAGATGATGTCCTCAAGCTGTAACATCCATAGTCCTCCCTCGAGAGGTCCTCCTCGAAGTGTTTTCATACCTCAGCCCCACGTTTCTGTGCGAGACAGTATCTAAGGTATGTATGGATTGGGAGGATGCATGTAAAGACCCGTTGCTTTACAAGACGCTCGAGCTCAAAGGAGCGAGGTCAGCACCGAGACGGCCATCAAGCTCCTCAGGCGGGCGCCGTTTCTTAAGAAACTCAGACTAGTTAACCAGAAAGACATGAACAAAATCTTAGAGCAGGTCTGGCAATACAATCAACAAATGCGTGTCCTCGATTTGGATAGGTCTGACTCAGACTGTAAACCTATCTGTATAAAGTTGTCTATTATGAAGGATATAACACAAAACTGTAGTTATCTACACACTTTGAAACTTAAAGGCTATTATGCGTGTGGAGAGATGTTTTACAAATCACTTGTTAGTCTGCCCCATTTGAGAACTCTCCATTTAATAAACGGCAGAAAGCACAGCTACCGAGCAGTGTCGCACCTTGTCAACAGCAGCCTTGATCTCGAGGAGCTTCAGATATACGATAAATCATCGCTGTTTTCTATTTTTCATCATGCGTGTACTCTATCCGACAAGGAGATCATAACTTTGTGCGAGCGGTTCTCTAAGACCCTACGCTGCCTGACTCTACAACATGGCGCCTGGTCTCTAGATGCTTTCAACGCGCTGCAGAAGTGTGACCACCTGGAAGAGTTGTCCATCCTCGACCCGGAGAGTGTGTCCAGTGAGGGTTTGCTCGTCATCGGGTCGATGCCAACCTGCGCCGTCTGCAATTCAGAGAAGAACACTGGATGGTCGATGCGAATACCTGGATCCGGTTGTTTGCATCTGGCACCTGGGCGAATCTCGTGTCGCTCAAGTTGATTAAATGCGAAGTCACAGACCCGGGGGCAAAGGCAATCGGCTTGCACCTCAAGAACCTGAAGATTATTTCGATATCAGCATGTTATTCAGATATTGACTTTAAGGGTTTACAACCATAATCACGGACTGCCACCAACTTCAAGAGCTGCTTCTTTACGACCCGTATGGTGATATTGATACTAAGGCAATTCTTCTGATCCCAGAATATCTTCCTCGTCTTAAGAAATTGATCATCTTCCAATATAGTCCCATTGTTTATTGTGATCTGTATCCAAAAAAAGAACAATGCCTAAACTAAAGATAAAATCCCGTACTGACCTAGAAATCACATTTTGTCGGTTTTACTCTTAGAAGTTGGGTCATGAAACCAAGTTGCTCGATCCCAAAAATGTTTTAGTAGTTGACGAGAGCAACAAAAATAATAATTATTATCATGGCTCTCGAAATTGTAGCCTTAAATTCCCTTCAAATAAACTTCATGATGATTGATCATTTAAAGACTTGTACACAATAAAGTTTTTTAAAGTTTGGGGGGCCATTTAGGCAACTTAATTTTTTTTTTTTTTAAATTCACAAATTTTGAGAATTTTAATTTGGAATAGAACTTCATAGGTCTAGCATTAAATCATATGATGTTTAAGTAAAATTCATTTATTCTGCCATAAAAAAAATTTTAAAATGGAATGTAAATTTTTGATTGGTGGGGGTCCCGGGTATCAGTGGGGCCACGTTAATTTTTTTTTATAACAAATCCCTTTAACAAATCTCCGCACGCAAGGTTTCTAAAATTCCCGCTAGGACATTGAGTAAACCTTTAAAATCTTTATACAACTTCGTACAGGCTATATTTGCCAATAGAAATTGATGATTTAAAAACTGTTCTAAAATTTTTTCCAAAATTTTAATAATAATAAAATAATAATAATAATAATAAAAATAATAATAATAATAAAAATATATATAATAACCCCAACATTGTTGGGTTAAAAGCTAGTCACGCTCGAATAAGTTGCGGGTTTAAAATTTTATTTCCGCGAAATACAAGCTTTCCATCAAAAAATTTTTGCTGCTCTTGATCTACTAGTGACGTACTAAAGTGACATTAAAGGGGAAAGTATAAGTTTTTCTTATTTTACCATTATTTTGTATTTATATATGATTAAATAGCCCTAGGTATAAAATTTGCATTGAAACATTGTTTTTGTTTTTTTGACATTTTTGGGGTAACATAATTCATTTAAGGCATTATTTGAAAAAACTTCAAAAGGAAATATATCTAAAATAATAATTTTTAGCTTTTTACTGCACGTTAAATTTTTTTGCAGAATCGAGAAGTTGAAGTCTTCAAAAATTCGTCAAATATAAGAAAGACTTATAAAAACAAAAAGGCAAGGAGGTTAAGAGCAAGACCCCCCTCACCGCCCTAAAATTGATGAATATTAAAAATGTTTTTCATTCTTTTTTAAGTGCTTGATTTTATAAAAAATAAAAAATAATAGGTGACTTTGACAGATATAAATAATTTATCTAGAACAGGAAAATGGGGAATTACAGACGATGGATTTTTCGAAATGGAATCATTACAGATCCCAAAAAGCGGGAAAAATAGACAGCGCATAAAAGGACAAAAGATAATATAAACTTTTGGTGATGGTGCATTATAGGGTAACGTTATTAGAGACTTTTTTTAATAGGTTTATCGACAAGAGCCCCATGGGATTTTGTTCGTAAATATCCATTTTTAGAAGTAATGAACAGAAAATGCTGACCAAAGAAAAAAAAAATTATAGTTAAAAAAAATGTTACCAGAAAAAACATTTTAAAATGAATAAAACGCAAGGGAAGAACAATACAAGCGCATCAAGATGATAACGGCAAACATCAGCAAGGAAGGGGAGAAGAAGACCACTTCCCAGGCTACTAAAATACCAAAATACCGGGTATTGCCATACCTGCAAGAACTTTAAAATCTACCAGACACCCCAGAATTTCCCGCCCAAAAAACGTCCAGCCCTATCAGAACTCCAGCCCAAACCCCAAACTCCGATTTACCAGAACGCCCGGCCTACCAGAACCCGACCTCCCAGAACGCCCCAGGCCTACCAAACGTCCAGAACCATAGAAATACCAAAACCAACCAAAAATTAAAGTCCCAGAACAACAGACGATCAAAACAAGAGGTAATATGCTAACGCAATAGAAAATACACCTGAAGATCAATCAAAAGACATCCTAGCTTTAGCATTTACAACAGCCATGTCAGAGTTTGCGCCATACAACCAACAGAAGCCAACATACCTAAACCCAAGCTTTCAAAGGGAAAATGAAACAGGGGTACCAAATGAACACACATTTTTTTATCATTTACACACAAGACGAACTATCTTTTTGCAAGGGGCATCGGCAATTTATTGGCCTGTAGCAGTGGTTAGTATTTGGGCTTAAAGGTAAAATTGCAACATTTTAAAAGACAAAACAGGAAAAGAAAGTACAAAATGGGAAAAGCGACATTGGGAAAATGTTACTTAGGAGATATGGGTCGGACGGGAACAATACCGAATGGTTAATCGATCAAAAAATGTGTTTAAGTACCCCAAGATATTTTTGAAAGATTCAA
This sequence comes from Sweltsa coloradensis, assembly GCA_024449915.1. Taxonomy (NCBI): domain Eukaryota; kingdom Metazoa; phylum Arthropoda; class Insecta; order Plecoptera; family Chloroperlidae; genus Sweltsa; species Sweltsa coloradensis. The sequence continues at coordinate 6,475 of JAMZAV010010741.1, forward strand.
GGTTCACGAAAAGCATGAAACATTTAACGATTCTTTCAGAATTTTTGGATACATTTAAACAAAAGTTGCTCTAGCAAAGAGTTTAAAAAAGATATAAAAAATTTAGTTTTAAAAAAAACAAAACCGAAGTTTAAAGAAAAGGAAAAACTTTTACCAAAAACTATCATACCGAAGAAAAAATGGGAATGGAACCCCAACCCTAAGACAGAATAGAAGATTTTTGGGAAGGGAATGGGGGAAAAACCCGGTAGCACAAACCAGATGCAAAAATGGATTCAAATGAAATCTAGGATGAGCGTATTAATGAGATAAATTTCGAAGGTATAACTTTTGATGAATTAAAGTCGACAACAGTGCTACAATAGCGGGAAAGCACCGGGTAAGAAATATTCAAAATTTTTGGTATAAAAAAACAATACTACTCCAATAAAATTAGAAAATGTCTAAACGATTTTATAAAGGGGAGTTAAAAAAAATCCCCAAATTCTTTAGAAGGGAAACCCTTTCTCAAACCAAAGGACAATGACAAAAGAACCCAATAAATATCGGCCAAATTACATGTCACCAATATATATAAAAATTTTGACTTCATGATTAAATAAAGTTTTAAAATCTTGCGAAGAACAAATATCATGGCCGAGGAACAAAAAGGATGCTGAAGAACTCACAGGGATGTAAAGAAAAATTATTTTTGACTCATGTAATGATTAGGGCACACAAAAAGAAAAGGAATATCACGAAAAATACTTGACTACAAAAAAGCCTTTGACTCACCCCAAAACCACTTTGGCTTTTTCAGATTTTAAAATATATAAAATAAACCCCGTAATTGTAAATTTTTTTGAAGACAGTAAGGGAGCATGGAGAAAAACACTAAAAAAATATGAAAACCAGCAGATAACTACAGATCCAATACAAATTAAACGTGGCATTTTCCAAGGGACCTTTAATGCATTATGTTTGTCGTCATTAACCACGTCACATATGCTTAACGAATCGAATACGGATTTAAAAAAAGGAAAAAATTGGTATGTCACCAATTTCCCACCTATTTTACATGGATGATAAAGTTGTAGGGTCAAATTTTGAAACAAAATTTAGTCAAAACAAAAATTAGAAAAATTTAGTCAAATCTGCAGGGGTTTGGAGTAGAAAAATGTAAACCTCATATCGAAAAAGGGGAAGGTTACAAAGCAGAAAAGTTCCCGCTAATGATGGAAATAGGGTGGAATAATGGACGATAACGATGTATACAAAAATTTAGGATTCTCACAAAGCTGCCAGAATTGAACATAAAGTTTGAAAGGGAAAATTGATAGATACATACAAAAAACACTAAAGTCTATCCTCAGACGCAAAAAACGGGAAAAAAAAGATCACAGCAATAAAACATTGCTTTTAAAAAATACTGACATTTCATTCGGGAAACATTTAAAAGGCGCAGAAGACCCACCGTTGGAAAAATTAACTCGTACTACACTTCCAAAAACAGAATACATCATCCCAAATCAGCAAAAAGAGATTGACCTTCCCAAAAGGAAAAAAGGGGGGGACGGGGCCCCAATTTATCTGAAACAACTTATATTTAACAAATAGACATTTTAAAAAAATACTTTTTTACAAAGAGAAACCCAAACCACACTGCATAGGGGTGTGGGCTACTACAAATCATTTAAATCCACTCAATCTAGCAAAAGAAAAGTCAATCTACAAGGGAAACTCATAACTACGCTTCAAAAGAGTTACTCTCTCGAAAAGACCCTACACAAGAGGCATTTGAGAAAATACACAAAGGTCCGTAGATATAAAGCATCAAAAAGGTGGTTAAACAACGGGAAATATTTGGGGAAACAGAAGGTTTTATGATGGCTATTTGACAGAGTGATTGGAGAAAAATTAAAAAAATACATATACAAGATGCGACAGTAAACGACAATGTAGAAAATGTAGTGCAAAGGGGGGAAACATCGAACACATCATATCCGGGTCCAGTCTATGTCAAACGATTTCCCCTTCAACTAACCCCGTAGCAACATTTTCATTTTAAAAAAAATACAACAAGTACAACCCCTTGCACACACACACCTTTCTACAAAATACAAAACCCAAAAAGTACTAGATAAAAGATTACAAATTATATTACGACCGCACGTTAAACCGCCAAAAGATACACACAACAGACCGGATTTTAAAAATAATTGACAAGAGAAACAAGAACTACCCTTATCGACGTTCTATCCAATGTGCCAAACGTCGAGACCACGTGGAAAAAAAAAATTAAATATATGAAAATTGCAATTGGATTTTAAGAAGATGGGAAACAGAAAAAGGGAAATACAATCCCATTTATTTTACAGCCAAAGCATCATACGAAGAAGCTAATGAAAGCATTAAACAACTAAACTTCAACCCAAGTATACACGAGACTCAAAAAGGCGTAATACTCAAAACCCTGAGAATATTTTTGTAAAATTTTTAAACTAAGATGATACTTCGAGATTCCGAGACACTTCCATCCTGACATGGTTTTTTGGTTTCCCCTAGTCCGAAGGGGAAATGCAGGGTGGCGACGAGAAATCGGCCCGACCGTACACAGCGAAAAAAAACATCATCTACAAACAATATTACAATTTTTAAACTGACTTTTTTTAGTTAGAGTTAAGATAAACAAATAATGCATGTGGAATACACATGGAAGTACTTGACGTAAGTCCGTACAAAATGTTAGCTCCGGTTTTAACCGAGTTTTTAGAAATACTCCCAAAAAAATAATAAAAATAATAATAAAAATAATAATTAAAAAAAACGAAAGTTGTTTGAACCCGTTTTCTCCCAATTCCAGGTTTTAAAGACGCCATACCAACTAATAGGAAAAAGCCTAAGCGTTGTTGAAGAGGGAGGAAACACCCCGCTGAAAAGGAGAAAAGGGAACGTACGTGTTTCAAACAGTCTCGCTCAATCGTCTAACAACGATTTAGAGTTTTTCCCAGTAATTTAATTTTTCAGAGAAAGCAGAAAGGGATAGCTCTAAAAAACTTGGTGATGCCAAACCCTTATAGGGCCTATCAATAAAAGGGTTTTAAAAATTACAAAATTTTTAATAAATTATTGGTGTTGGGTTTTTTACCTCCACCTTTCAAATCTTTTCATCCCTTTCCGAATTTTTTTCTTTTATTTTTGGGGGGGGGGGGGTTAATTTCGGTCCTTTTTGCAAGGGAAAGGTCTTTTCCCTTCCGAGCCAAAAATTAAAATTTTTTTAAAAATTTAAAATTGGAATTTAAAAACCCCAAAAAACAAATTCTACTTTGAAAAGAAAGGTTGTTAACGGTGATTGGCCTTGTTGGGGCCCCCAAAGCCCCTTTTTTAAAATTTTGTATCCCAAAACTAAATGGGGCAAAAGGCCACATTTTCTTATACCACTAAAAACCCAAACCCTTTTTAACATTATAATTTTATCCCCTTAAACGTTCCCTTTCCCCCACCTAAACCCCCCCCTACCTTTAATTTTATAGGCCCATAATCAAAAATGGCCAAAAAATTTTTCAAATACCCTTTTTAACAAAATAACCCAACCTTTAAATATCCCCAAATTTATTTAAAAATTAAAGCAAATTTGGGGCTTAAACAAAAAAAAAAAAAAAAAAAAACCCCCCAAAAAAAAAAAAAAAAAAAAAAAAAAAAAACCCCAAAAAAAAAAAAAAAAGGGGAAAAAAAAAAAAAAAAAAAAAAAAAAAAAAAAAAAAAGAAAAAAACCAAAAAAAAAAAAACAAAAAACCCCAAAAAAAAAAAAAAACCTAATTTAAAGCGTCCAAAGATTCTTAATTCATAAACTACAGTGTCCCATACCATCCTCGAAAGCTTGGCAAAAGAATTGCGATTATTATTTAAGTAATATTCACGTTCTTTTTTCTAATAATTAAAGTTACATGCAAATTTATTTTGCCAGCTTTTCGAGGATGCTGTTATGGGACACTGTACGTTTATGAATTAAGAATGCGCAAATGTGGAAGGGCAGATGAGCTTGGCCCTTTTTTAAGATCTCATTCTTTTGAGTGTGTAAGGTTTGGCTGTATTTCTACAAGTTTTTGTTATGTGTGTGATCTCATTACATTTTCAAGTTCCATTGTAAAATTATTTGTTGAATATAATAATTTTATCAAAGTTGATTTAATTTCTATGGTATTAGCAATAACAATAGACAATAGGATATAAAATATCTAGACCGGATTCATGTACATCCTGGGTATAGGTGATATAACCATGGTATAACGACGGTAAAAGGACTGGACCCCAATTCTTGAGTTCGTGGAGATGAGTTGAAACGCAATTTGAAAACGAAGTCGTTTTCGTTTTCGAAGAATTGGTATTCTTGAACGGTATCGTAGAAACGTCATGGGTTGTGAGTTGAAAGAGTATTGCTGTTATTCACGTGGGGTACGGTTCACGAAATCCAGACACTTTAAAAGATTTGCGTACCAAAGAGCTCGAAAACGTTCTATATTTATTCTAGATGGCAGTGCCTTCATAAACGCGGGCCAATCGAAAGACGAGTTGCATGAAATGATTTGATTGTTGCAATTATGTAAACAAACAGATGAGCACGCTAATATTCGACACCTCGCTTTGACATTGTGTGTAGCAGCAAGCTGACTTTGATCATGACTATAAATATGGCTAAAAAGAAAAGAATATGTGTATTATTTCCGACATTTTTGTAAATCCTAGGTGGACAATCATACTATTGGTTATCTGAATTAGGCTTTTAGTAATCAAAACTAGTTTTTTGTGCGGGAAGTTTGTCAGAACAATTGGTTGTGCTGGTCTAGGGTTGGCTAGGCTTGTCAAACATGTAATGTAAGTATTTATTTATCTAGTCCTTTAGCCTAATGGAACTTTAGACCTACACTGTTGTATTATAAATAATTTTCTACATCTGGGCCTAGGCCAGGGACGGTTCCTGATTTGTTTTATGAGAGTATAATGACACCTTTTCTCGTTCCACACAAAGAAGAAAAATTTTTAATGTCCGCCATTTGTTTACGTATCGCACTTTTCCCGCCTAACTCTGCTTGTACCGTCAACAAGTGTCAAGTAACTATGGTTACTTGTTGATTGTATGCAAGTGTTTAAGGCTTATTTTAAAACCTTTATTTGGAAGCCTTCCAACAAACTTTTTCAACTTTTTTTTTCAAAGAGACTATATTTCTATAACCTTAATGTCCATGTAAAATATAAACATTGTAGTCCCACCCGTCTGGTCAGAATCGCGGGCCGACGTATTAGATGTTAGCAGTAGTAGGCAGTAGTAGGCAGTAGTAGGCAGTAGCTAACATCCTTAAAGTGATTTTGAGCATGTTTCAGCCATTTTTTTCACCAAGAAGGAATAATCGTACCCCAATAAAATTTGGCATGTGTTGTCAGGTACCTAAATCCCCTCGATTGTGATAGTTTCAAGTTCACATCACGTTACATGACGGCTGGGTAACACCTCGAAATCACCCCAACTCTGCTTGGTGTATAAGGTGCTTGAGTGTGTAGCGCACCGCGGCTTGGCTGCGGCACCCTAACGGGCACCTAGATTGGCCTACTTCTCTTTTATTATACTTTCCAGACGATGTTTGCGAGATGGACTTTTCCTCGTCTCTTTCCTCGTCTTTTACGATTAGCAGAGCACGACCATACGCTGAGGCCTACGTAAAGCGTACACATATCTAGAATCCATGGCGTAGGTAAGAATAAAGTAGGTGGTCAAGACTACGATCCTAAGTATACCTTTATACGGCGTAATACTGCGTAGGCCTATATACTGCGGTATTGCACGTGTTTCTTGTGGATTGTCATCTTTATTTAGTTGATAAATCTAAACAAGAATAATGACATTACCTTTAGAGAATGACATATTGACATCAAAAACAAATAAAAAGACACCGACTTGGAGATATTTAAACTGATGCGACTATCTGAATTGTTTTTATATCGCAGACTGTGGCCTATTTTACAAATGAAAAATATAAACAAATGCTATCGATATTTAAAAAAAAGCATTTTTATTTATTGTAGGTTTAAATCGCAATGGATCTAGCTGATTTTGTTAACAGTTCTCAGTAAACTCGTACCGGATGTCTGTTTAAAATTTCAGCGCAATCTGTTCAGCGATTCGGCTGATTTCAACGTACACACACGCATACTTACAGAATGAGAGTCCGTTTGAGTTGAGATGGAGATCACCTGCCGTGTCGCTGCGCTGCACTGCGTTAATTAATAAACTTCAGTAAGGATTTCTCGAGTTTAGTCGCCGCGCAATCGTTCACTTTATCTGTGATGACGACTTTGTACGGTTTATTGACCAAGACATATAGAAACCTATGGTTAGCTTTAACATCGGCGCAAATGCTTGAATTCAAGTTAGTCTAACGGCTCGAGGCTAAATTGGCTTTCTTGAGAGAGTGGGGTATGCAATAAAACGGTACTCAAACCTTTGGTTAGCTTCAGTTTGTCGATTGTAGATTTAGATCTCTTTTATTAATCCCCTCAGCTCGCTAATAAATTTCCCGGCTGTTCTGTTTTACATTGCCCGCGCGAAATAAAAACCTCTTCAATATCAGCTCGTTATGCTCTCGGTTTTTTTTTTTTATTTTGTTTTTTCTTGTGCTTTTTATTATTTTCTTTTTTTTTTTTTTCTATTTTTTATTTTTTATTTTTTATTTTTCTTTTATTTTTTTTTTTTGGTTTTTTTTTTTTTTTTTATTGAGTATTTTTTTGTTTTTATTTTTATCTGTGTAGGTATTATTTTTTTTATTTTTATTTTTTTTAGTATATTTTGTGGACGGTTTTTAGTTATGTGTTCTTTTCAATTCGTCTCAAGAAGATGAATATCTGAGATCTGGGGTGGTATAGTTCATTCTACGCACTAGAAATGGGAACATTTATGGGTTGCTAATCCTTCCTAAGTATTGCTGTTTCTAAATTGGGTATAATAATTCAAAATAATTTTATGGCAATACAAAGATTTTCTTCATATTCTTCCAACTCATGGTACTTTTCATGCCTGCGTTTTTGGGTAATTTCAGATCGCTTGGTCTGACTGATGACCCACGAGTGTTTAAATTTTGACGAGTTTTCACGAAGCGGTAATGTAATTACTTGAATTTTCTCACGATTTTGTATTTTTTTGATAAAGTCAAAATTCACCATATCTCATTGTTTATATTTGTTGATTCTCACAAATATTAATATCTACGGCTGTAGGGCTGTCGCATGGTGTATGGCTTAATAATGGACAACTATACAAAGATAAAGCTCGGTTGCTTAAAAAAAAAACTAGCAGAAACGAATAGCTAGTATTTTCGCGTTAACTGGCTATAGGGCGCTGCCCACCCACGCTAAGAAAGGAGTTTGGCGGCGCGCTTTTAACAGGTGAATTGTAGCCATTCAGCAGGCTCCAATGTGAATAACGATGATCCGATTGCCCGTCGAAGCCGTGCATGCATCGCTTTCTTAGGCGTGGAGTCGCCTATAAATGAATGTTTCAGGTCCTCTTACCAAGTGACTTGTCTTGTTCTTATGGTAATGGCATAGATTTTTTATATGTTTACAGCTATGTTTAACTTTGTTGTAACGAAATAATTAATTTTGTGTGTGTGAAAAATTTGTACTCGATTGCATGTATAATAGGCCTATGCACATTAGGTTTGATGTATTGTCACGTATTCAAATTACTGTTATTTATGAGAAATGATTAACGAAATACATCGCAATACTAAATGTATTCGAGAGAACTCAACTACGCACTAGTGGTCGAGATATCTGTGTGCGAGATGGGGGGTGGGTGGGGGGAGTGGTTGTTACGACTCTGTCCATGTCTCTGTATTGTCCGATCCGTCTCATCAAAGCTGCGTCCTGGATTTAGTATGATGGGACATCCAAAACACACTATTCCCTAGTGTCACGAGCTCCTTTTGTGGGCTCGTGTTTGTGGTAGCTTTTCGCCTGTACTAGATTACAATACTTTCTGTAAGTTACCTTAGGCTATCACTTCTCTTCCGGGAGTCAACATACAATGTGCCTGTCAAGATGTAAAAGTATCTATTTCTATCTATCCAATGCAGAAGGTCTAGGATTCGATGCCCGCTCATATAGGCAGAAGTTCTTTAACTTTGATTTGGACGTAAGTCCATCAGTTCTTGAGTTATAAATTAGTAAACGGTGATTTTAGAGCCGTCCTAGCAACGAGGCATATACTAAATTCAAAGTTGTTCTGAATCGGGCATGTTGATTCTGGTGTTGATCCGCGGGTGTTCGCACTGTCCATACCACTAATTGCTATATTTTCTATGACAAAAATCGATTTTTGGTTGGTTATCGCTCCCTCGTCGATTGCGTCGGATAGCCTACAGGATTGTCTTGATCGTTTTGGTTACTGTCCTCCACTGAAAATCAGCTATATAACTTCCCTAAATACGAATGTATTTATTTTTTATTTATTTAAATCAAATACAAACATTTTCGATAAGTAGACTAAGGAGAAAGATGATATTTTTTTCCCAAGCACAATTTATTTTACGACCTTCCCGATGACGACAATAAGAACACAAACGATGACAAAGACGATGACGCCTCTCTGCCCGTGGCCTGTTCTTACCAGCAAGAATCATTCTGCCGCATTCGCTATAAGCTAGAGTGGCGAATTATGACTTAACAGTAGACGTGCTCTTAATCCAAATAAACTATAAAAACTGAAAATATATTAACACGTATACAATACAAAACACACCAAAAGCGATTCTTCCATTTGATTTGGTATATCTGCTTAGTTTGTGGTTAAATTTGTTGATAAGAAACAATTTAATGTTAGATTTATATCTGCAGTATTGCCAGTGTGGAATCTGAACAACTTGCTAGGATACTCTTCGCGTGTCTCTAGTCGTACTAGACTTGAGCAGTTGGAGAGATAATTCCAGCGAAAAAAATTCGTCAGGTTGACAACGCTCCTGAAGTTGAACTTTAGAACATAGTGAACCACATACTCTCTGAAGGTTAAACAATAATTCTAAGTATTATCACTAATGATAACCTTTTCAATTTTACTGCAACGAATGATCTGGGTTCAAATCTCAAAATTTACTTAAATGAGTTCATGTTGTGTTGCATCTAGAATTAGATTATTTAGTGTCTCCTTTGTAAATCAGTTTTATAATGAATAGGATAGACGTTTAAAATAATATTAATACGCAAATAAATAAAATCAAATAATAAATAAATAAATAATAAATAAATAAATAAATAAATAAATAAATAGGAATAAATAAATATAAATAAATAAATAAAAAATACACAATCAAAGTCTAGGTTCGTTAGTTCAGGATGTGGTGCGAGAAGTGATTGTGAACTAGTATCGGTGATACCGCAATGCACTATGCGGATGGCAGTTACTTCTATCCTGTGATAAACGACTACATATACGGTCTCTTGTATAAAATGATCTGGTCCGAGGTCAAATGGAATTTCCATTCGAGGGGATGGTCTGAATTCCCCAACGCGTCGTGGCGCTCCTGTCCAGCGACTCGGGGGGGGGGGGGGGGTTGAAATAGTTTGGATGGTAATCTGGAAGTTGGGAGCACGAGAAAATATTTGGTCACTGATGCGTACGGAATAAAACGTATTCAATAAGTACCACATCGCTACAGATATTAGATTATTGGTGGTGTGACCACTCGGAATAATAATTAAACATATTTGTGCATGAATGTCGATATGGGAACATACAAGTTTCTTCCGTGAGGTAAGATGTAAGTTATCATAACTAGGGTGTCGGAGTTAGTTAACATTAGAAACCCTATTCGCACATATGAGGGATATCTTACGGGGGATCATTTCAGTCAGAATTGCTGGCGTCAAGTATAGCATCGACGAATTCCTAATCATAGTCATGCAGTGTTGTAAAAGTTACTTTGTATAGTAATTCAATTACAGTTACTTGATTGTGAAAACTAAGTAAATACAGTTACATTATTACAAATGTTATTCAGTTACAGTTACATTAAAATAAAATAAAAGTATAATTTAAGTAGTATTCAATTACTCAAAAAGTAACTTATTAATTCTACTCAATACTTTTACTCAGTTACTTACAACACTTGTTATTGGGGAGTGTGTTGAGCTTAAATAAGATGAATAAATGACAAACTAAGCAAACAAGGTAAACATTGCAACGACTTATTTAATAGACTTCATAATATGCTCGATAATTCGTAATAGCTACACGTAGGCTACTTTAAAATAACATTTTTTGTTAAATATTTAGCATTTTTAAAAATACGATTTGAAAAAAATTGTGACATCATTTCTTCTTTCAATCAACACCCGTAAATGTGTGTTTCCTGCACCTCCACAATGGAAAAAACGCTTTATAAGAAAATTTAAACATTTAATTTATCTAGTAATCTATAAAATACAATGCTAAAGAAAACCAAATGGTAATGGAAATGCATAATATTTAGTGTAAGCATTTTGTAGACTTAAAATGCATGTATGCAATAAGCATCATAACATGGAAAGTTTAATTTGTACCTTGTAATGGATGTACAACACATTATTTTTGCATTA
>JAMZAV010010742.1:0-38148 GCA_024449915.1 Sweltsa coloradensis
ATACCTCGGCAATGTTTGCTTTTAATGTCTTCACAGCCGACATGCCACCTCCGCCGGAAGGTGTTACCTCGGCAATGTTTGCTGATGACTTCGTGGCTCTGTCAACTAATCGTCGCCCATGGATCGCAGTTCGCGTTGGACAACGTTACCTTGACACTATTTCAGACTGGTACGCAAATTCACGCATGGCCCTCAATGTGGACAAGACTTCAAGTACTCTCTTCTCATGGTCTAGAAAACGACCTCCTCCTCGGTTACGTCTCAATGATGTCGCCATACCATGGGCACCGACCAATAGATGCCTGGGCATAACCTTAGACCGTAAACTTACGTGGGGCCCACATATCCGGTCAGCAACTCAGAAGGCAACCGGTAAACTCGTCTCTCTGTACCCCCTTCTGCGGAATGCACAGCTCTCGGTAACGGCCAAGCTCCGCCTCTACACGTCTGTAATCCGTTCAGCGGCGTTATACGCATCTCCTGTCTGGGGAGGATGTGCAGCATCCCACCGCAACCGACTACAAGTGGTGCAAAACAAGATTCTTCGTGTGTCCCTTTCTCTCCCTCGCTGGACACGAATGTCTGAAGTTCACGCTGACCTCGGTCTGCAAACCGTCAACCAATGCATTGCTGCACAAGCTGCCAGATTTTACGCATCTCTAGAAGCGGTACCAAATCCCCAGGTTTCTGCACTTGCCCACATTATTCCGAGAAGAAGCGACGTATTCCCGCGCCCCAATGCAGCTCTTGGATCTCGTTTCTTGCCTCCACGTCGTCAGTCACGGCTTCTGCGGGCTCGTCAACGTCTCATCGCCGGTCGTCGTCGAGTGGGTGTAGTGGACCCACGACTAAGACCTCCGTGACGATAAAAATAGCTCTCCTTGGATGTCTCTTGTGGGACTTTTCTGCCACGGATGCAAATCCTAGAAGTTTGTTGCCATTTTCAAGTTCCGGCGGTATTTTACCGAAATCAACGGTGCCTGTCACCAATTACCATGCAGCGCAAGGACGCTGTCCATCGCCCAACTCTGGCACACATCAGATTTTTAGTTATAGGTGCTTCGCACCAGGCACTAAAACTACCAGGGGAGAGGCTTCGAGCCCCACGACCATTCCCCAAAAAAGAAGAAGATTTCAAAAACAACAACAAAGACAACAATACAAAAACGAAATAGCTCAGCTTTCATAATAAGGAAATCGATTTTTTCGATCTAGCTAGCTGTGATTTTGATTGATTTTATTTTGTAACAAAGTTTTCTATTGGTCACTATGGGATTGTTGGGGGCGGAGCCTCAAGCCGTGAAAATGGTTATCGTTTACCCCACACCACAGGTGACATAGAATGAGCAACTTGACTCAATTCTCACTCGAAACGAGTGGTCTCAAGACTTGGCCTCCTGGTCATCGTCGTCTTTTTTTTTGTTTTTTGTTTATTTGGATTAAGGACGCGTCAACCGTTAGGTGATAATACTCTACTCTAGCCTAAGGGGGAGGGGTGAAGGGGCCCATGCTGGTCAGAACCAGCCACGGGAAAGGGGAGGAAGGGGGGATTCTCACGTTGCGGTCGTCATCGTCTTTGTCATCGTTCGTTGTCATTGTCATTGTCGTCAGGTAGGTCGTCAAGGGACGGGGAGGTGTCTTCGACGACGATTGCGAGAGCTCGCCTTTAGTATCGGGGAGTAATATACTTTTCTCTTACTAGCTGAATTGCGAGGTGGATTTTTTCTCTTGAATCGCCTTTAACGATTAGCAGAGCCATGCTCTGCGCCAATTATTATACCCTGGGCCCAGACGGGGGGGGGGGGGGGGGGGAAGTGAAACAGTCTCCAATTAGACGACAAGAGAAACTAACAAGTTATTACGATTATATTGAGCCGCATGTGATGTTGTAAGTTATTTATTGAATTAATATTCTGTTAAGTATTGTTTTTTAGTTTATTTGGATAAAAAGCGCGTCAACTTTTAGGTAATAACCACTATAATAAGAAACTGATCTTTACTAGGGAATTTGGTAGGCAACAATCACATACTGGTCACCACAACGAGTCAAACAAATTTAATTTTGCAATCACAACAATAATCAACAGTCACCATTAACACACGTTATAAAAACCAACTTAAAACTCTTCTTCCGGGACAGTGCCAGATTGTCTTGTATTGGCTGGGGGGGGGGAGGGGGATTCCACAGACCCAATTCAACGACGACGTGAGAAACTAGGGCGCTTCAACCGGTTAGGTCATATTGCGTGCCTGTGATATTGTATGTTTGGTGATTATATTGTTTTTATAGTTTGTAACAAGAAAAGAAAATTATACAGATCTTAGTAATAGCAAAATAAATATTATTTACTGATTCACAGATGGCTCCAAAATTGACAGCACGGTTGGAAGTGCCTTAATGTCTCCACCTTATATCTGAACGTTTTAGGCTAAGCGACGTGTTGCCTTTGTGTCTGTTTTACAACACGTACAACACGGATGATGTAAGGCGTCTGTACTGAGTATAATAATACAAATTATAAGAATATCTCAATTGTATCGTTTGATACAATAGAACTACGAAAACACTGCAACGCATCGCAATAATACAGGTTCCTATACGCGTTTCCAAGCAAAGCCGGGTTACTTCCTGGTGGCGAATAATAAAATTTACAAAAAACAGATCTTAAAGTGCACCTATCGGTGATGGGCGGAAGAGCGCGCTACGTAGACAGACAGATAGACGTGAGAAACTATGGCGCTTTAACCAGTTAGGTCATATTGCGGTGCCTATGATAATGACAGTTGATGAGATGCGTTAATGGTGTGTTTGATGATTAGATTTTTTTCTTAGTGTGTATAAATAACAATATAAAGTGATGATGATTCAAGTCATATCAAAATAAAAATTATGTATGTGAATGAAAATAAATAAATTAAAGAAATGTGTATGATGTGAAATAAATTTTGCATAATAGATTTCTATGGATGAGAAATTTAGAAAGTTTGTCGCCGTGATCATATAATAGAAGCTCTTCATATTATGATTGGGAGAGATCAAATTGCGTTCGCAAGGCATCATATTTGGTACATTCTACTAGCATATGATGTACGGTTAAAGGTACATCACATGTGTCACATATGGGAATAACCTTTTCTCTGGTTAAGAGATATCTGTGAGTTAGACGTGTGTGGCCTATTCGAATTCTAGACAATACCACCTCTTCTCTACGTTAGAGTCGAGAAGCATGGGGACGAATTTTATTAGTCAGTGTTGGCACGACACTATGCAATTGTTTATTAAGCGAGCGAAGCGAGCGTTTCCATTTGACTCTGCCGGAAAAAATTGTCACTGGTATTGTTTTTTTTTTGTTTGTTTCTTTGTTTGTTTTTTTGTTTGTATGTCTCGCCATAACGTTCGAACGGAGGCTCGGATCGAGTTGAAATTTTGACCATCCGCAAGCTTCGTTCTCGATTGAATGCCATCAGTTTTGTAGCAAAATCGTTCAAAAAGTTAAAAAGTTACATTAAATTTAACCGAAAGTTTTTTTTTCAAACTAAACGGCGACAAAATCTGAGATAGCCAAATCATTTAGAATGTCCGTCCGGTCACGAATATGTTAATTTTATTTTGATCCGATAAGTAGTGTAAATAAAAATTACATTATATCAAAAGTAACGTTGCCATGGCAACGAAAAGACGCGCGAAGTTTCTAATGCACTGCCACCTAGAAGAAATCAAAATACTTTCGAGGAAGCAGTCTATTATTTGTCACCAAAGAGTTTAAACAGTTTTCCCAAGGAGTCAAGGTACTCTAGATGGCGGTGGATTTTACACACGGGTTTACCCAAATACCTTGGCAATAATAAATAATATTGGAAACATGGCCCTGTGGACAGCGAACGTCGCATGTTTTAAAATTTAAAAAAATGTGCAATGTGGGTCTAGCTATAGCACGTGCTCGCTTATCAACGCGTCCAACTGAGCGTTTCCTAGTTATGCACTACATCACAAGATGCCTGTCGCAAAGCGAATAGAAAGGGGGGGTTCTCACGATGTGGTCGTCATCGTCTTTGTCATCGTTAGAGTTGTCATAGTCGTCGTCTTCGGGGAGTTCGTCAAAGGATAGGGGATGTGTCCCCGACGACGATTACCAGAGCTCGCCTCTAGTATCGTGGAGTATACTACCTCATACTAGCTGATCTTTGCAAGGTGGTCTTTTTCTCTTTTCTCGCCTTGTACGATCAGCAGAGTATGCTCTGGCCTATTCCACCCCGGGCCCAGACGGGGTCATGAGGGTATACGCGAGTATGTGGCGTATACCCAGAAAGAAAAATATGTATTCCGCATGCAGCAAACGTTATCTATATGCAGGGTGCACGCTGTTGGCCTACAAATAACACCTGCACCATTCACACTAACACCTGCATTTACACTTGGTACAAATAAACAAATCCAATGTCAAGTCTAAGAACATAACCTAATATAATTTTGTTATCACAACACTCATCACCAGGCATCACTAACGAATGTTAAATAACACGTGCTTAAAACTCATCTTCCGGGGCTGTGGGCCCTAGGCCTGCAATAGTGGTTTGGGGGGGGGGGAACTCCCCCGGTCTGTTTTGTAGAGAATCAGGTATTTTATCAATAATGTTAATAGGATGAGCGTAGCGAAGATTCCATTTCACTACACTGGAGAAAAAAATTCGGACTGATTTTTTTTTCTTCTTGTTGTATTTTTGACTGTTTGTTAACACGATTCCGGCTAAACCGATACTTAATCCTGTCAAATAAGATCGTATATTGACGTTTGGAGGAAAAAATTGCGATGTCGCTGAATTTTTGCAGAGACCTTCCTTATATAATACTTATTAACATACTAAAACTCCCCTACAATCGGACTGGAGCTTCGGCCACCATATTGGAAAATGGCGACCAAAAAGTGTTTGTAATCGAATATCTCCAAATTTGTTTGAGATAGACAAAATATCTCAATTGCATGAATATTGCCCATTTAATTCCCTACAAAATAGGAGTCTTCTAAACTTTTGGTAGGGGCAAAGGTTACGTCACAAAATCGTGGTTTATATGTTGCTTATTGGAGTACCAGCTTATTTCCAAATTTTCACACCCAGCATCAAACAATGCCCGGTAAATCCGTAAGAAATCGATTTAAATACAAAAGGACTTTTGTACAGGGTTCATGAAAGCTTTCATTAGTATTTTAAAATATCAGGTCTGCGAAATCGAATTTGCATTTACCCGGAATTTGGGTTTTTCCATTGTTGGCATTTCCTCAAAAATGCCCTTTTTGACTGTACATTATTAAGCACTAAATAGCATTGGAGGAAAAATTCTTCCTATGCACATTAAAACGACTTAAATAATGATCCGATTACAACCAAAGTTTAAATCCAATATGGCTGCTAATTCCTAATATCCACAAAATCAAAGTGAATAATGTAACAAAAAGAGTGTAAAAACAGCACGAAAACAGTATTCATATTGTGAATATTAGGAATTAGCAGCCATATTGGATTTAAACTTTGGTTGTAATCGGATCATTATTGAAGTCATTGCAATGTGCATAGAAAGAATTTTTCCTCCAATGCTATTTAGGGCGTAATAATGGACAGTCAAATATGGCATTTTTGAGGAAATGCCAACAATGGAAAAAACCCAAATTCCGGGTAAATGCAAAATCCGATTTCACAGAACAGATTTTTAAAATACTAATGGAAGCTCTTATGACCCCAGTACAAAAGTCATTTTGTATTTAAATCAATTTCTTACGGATTTACCGGGCATTGTTTGATGCTGGGCGTGAAAATAAGGAAATCGGCTGGTACTCCCAACTAAGTAACAAATAAACCACGATTTTGTGACGTTACTTTGCCCCCACCAAAACTAAAGTAGACACCTTTTTTGTAGGGAATTGAATGGGGAATATTTTTGCCATTGCAACATTTTTTCTATCTCCAACCAATTTGGAGATATTCGATAACCAACACGTTTTGCCCACCATTTTCCAATATGGCGGCCGAAGCTCCATTTTGATTGTAGGGGAGTTTTAGTATGTTGATGAGTATTACATAAGGAAGGTCTCTGCAAAAATTCAGCCACATCGCAATTATTTCCTCCAAAAATTCTTATTTGACAGGATTAACTCCAATTGCGATGAAATTTTCTGGAGACCTTCGAAATCTTTGAACTTAGAACTGCTACGTTTTTGAGCGCAATCAAAAATAATTTCTTATAAAATCGTTATCTGATTTGAATGATTTTTTCACAGAATCATTATTTACGAATTAAGATATTCGTGTGAAATTTGAGGGCAATAGGGAATATTCCAGTTAATATTTTATATTTTATTTTAATTCTTATTCATGTCTTAATAGTCACTGCACTTTTTTTTATTTAAAAAAAATGTTTTTTGTGTAATTTAAACGAAAAGTAAATTGGACCCCAGTTTGCGCGCCAAAAACGAGCGTGCGCCATCTTTGGACGGTACTACGTCATAACTGTGCTGAGTCAAGGCCAATTGGAAACTAAATGTACGTATATTTGTACATATTTACATACAGACGGCGGTGCTCGCCCATCCGCTCAACACAAACAACTCCACAAGGATGTACATTTTCACCGTCTTTTGTTTTTCTTTTTTTGTATGTGACAGGAGATTTCGCGAGATCATTGTGATAAAGAATAACGAGCATTTGGTATTGAATTTTTGCATAGCCTAGGACTATCATGGTATTCTTTATCTACAATAGGCTTTAATTAGTCATCAAAGTAAGTTTTTTGAGCGGGGTGTGTGTCAGAACACGAAAGTGCAGGTTAGGGTCGGCAAGTTAAGCCTAGGGCTTGTCAAGTGAGAAATTTTAGTATTCACATACCAATGCCTATATCCTACAGGAACGATTGGCCTAGACTTTTGTATTATAAATAATTTTCTACGTCTAGGCCTAGACCTAGGACTGTTTCAGTTTTGTTTTTTGATTGCAATGTCAACTTTTCTCGTTTTCTGGCTAGGCGTTAAATGTAAAATGTCCGCCATCTGTTTACATTACTGTAGGCTACGCTAGGCGCTGCTTTGTTTAAAACACCGCCGTCTTGATGTATATCTCGATCCTACTATAATACTATTCCAACATCTTTGGTCTAAATGTATGTTTATCCAGACGGCGTTGGATCAACACAGTTCTGACGTCACAGTCGTTTTTGCCGCTTTAAAAAACTGCTGCTTTTAAAACGGCTATAAATCACTGGATTATTATTTCACGGAAAAACAAAGTACATATTTGTAATCGGGACGAAATACTTCTTCTAAAAAATCTATTCGTACAGTATTTGGCGGAAGTGGAATATTCCCTATTGAAAAAATATTTATCATAAAAATCGAAATTTTACGTTTTTTTCTTTTTTAAACAATTCTTTGACTTATAACACCTACATGCTTTATCCGATTGTTATGATTTTTTCACAGAACCTTAGATCTATGAATTAATATATTCCTGTGAAATTTGAGCGCAATCGAATAATTATTTCTTATGAAAATCGCAATTTTACGATCTTTTCTTTTTTTAAATAACGATTTTTTTTAAAAAAGTTTTTTCTTATTTAATAAAAATTTATTAAAAAAAATCTTCAACTTAGTAATGATTTTTTCACAGAACAACAGAAAATCCGCATAACACATGGCAGCTCAATGCACCAATACGCTCATCCAGCAACGCGGCGGGACTTAAGCGTTTTCCTAGTATGTTCTTCGTTGGCACCACAAAACGACGTGAGAAACTAGGGCGCTTCAACCTGTTATATTGCGCCGCCTGGAATATTGATAGTTAATGAAATGAGTTATTGGTGTGTTTGATGATTGTTTGATTGTAAGTGTATAATTATATAAATATACAAAAAAAATGATTGTTTGATAGAAAAATCTAACACAAAATTTAATTTTTTGAATGTAAATAAAGTAGGCCTAAATGTGTATAATGTGAATTAAATTTTTGATAAATTAATTACTTTGAATGACAAATTGAGAAAGTTTGTCGCCGTTATCATAATTTGCAATTCGTTTTTTGTATTAAGAGTGAGACATATCAAATTATTGCGTGCGTTAGTAGACATTCTGTGACATTCAAGTGTACACGCGTGACTGTGTTTCGGGAGGTTCCGGGTTCATATCCCGTCGAGACCGGTAATCCTGACAAACATTTGCAAAGGATTGAGTCCTCTGAAACAACCCTAGGACATCCCTTCACAAACTGTCCAATTTCCAATATAAGCTTACATAGTGAGACACTTGCAGGGGCTTGCATTGCACCCAGACAGGTTTTTCATGACAAATTATTTAAAGTATAATGTATTCTGCTACTATCAGGGAACAACTTTTTTCATGTTTTAAACCTTGAGTCATGATTATAGGCTAAAATATAAGCTAATTTCTCAACCATAATGTAAATAAGACAAATTAGGCCAACCCATCAAACCCTGCACGGTTTACCAACTCATAAGCTGGGAACTGATGGACTCACACCTAGTTAGTGTTGAAAACTTTTACTTCTACGGCAATCAAACCTTTAACTTTCTGCATTGGAAGCAGAACATAGAAACACTAGAGATCCTCGACGACGTGAGAAACTAGGGCGCTTCAACCGGTTAGGTCATATTGCGCCGCCTGTGATATTGTATGTATAAGCTTAATATTTAAACGATTGTATACGTCACATTCATAATATACTTGAATTCGGAATTTTGTTTGAAAGTTATTTTGAAAATATGAATTTTGGATACAAGAAGATTAAAGTCGTGTCAACCGTTAGGTCATATAGCGCCACGGGCAGGGGGAGGAAGAGGAGCTTTTTTAATTTACGAAGAAAGAGAAAATTAGCATAAAATAATAATATATAATAAATAATAAAATGACCATGCACCTGCAATACACCGATCTGGTGTTTTTTAAAAGATGCCTCAGTGGCGCCACTGATTTTGACGTGTGCGCGCGCATCATCCAGGGCCGCGTGTTGAGAGGCGACGATAGTAGGCACCCCCGCCTCCAACCCCCTCCGGCCAAAGGAGTGCTCGGCCGACGTGCTTTTTCTTTCTGGGTTGTTAACCCATGGGACGACCTGCCGCCCGCCCTCAAAGATTGCCCAGGAAGTCATTTCCCTTCCATGTGTAAGGAGTACTTATGGGAGAACCAACTACAAGTGCCATGTTAATCTTTGGTTTCACGTGCTTTACAAGGCTCTTCGCGGCACAAGATTTCTACAAAGATTTCAAGTGTTTTAGTAAAATATTTACTAGTGTCGACGCCTTTTCTTGTTGTAATAACAACAAGGATAAACAACAATAAAATAAATATAATTATTATTATATATTATATATAATACATTTAAAGCAATTATTCTTGAAAATATAAGTTTTAAAGTCTTTTGACGTTTTCACTGGTTTATTAATTTGGATTCGGGGCGCGTCAACCGTAAGGTCATATTTGATAGAAGTTCTTCATCTGATTGGGAATGATAAAATTTTTGCGCTTGATATCATATTTGGTTCATTCCACTAGCAAAATAGAAATAAATCAATAAACACATGCTAGTGATGGTGCAAGCAACGTGCTGGTAAAAACCATCAAGAGGCAGGTAGATATAATTCTGAAATTCAACCAATAGGCTATAGTATAGGTACCTTATAGAAAGCAGAAAGGCAGAGATAAATAAAATCTAAGCATTGAACGGTGAAACACAAAAACGAGCAAGAGTGAATAGATATTGCTAGGATTAAGGTGCTTAATATGAAGTCATACTGTGCCGCAGTGATACGCCAAGGTTTTCAATTGAATTTGTTGTGATTCGTTATTTTCATATATTGGATTATAAAATTACATTTTTTAAATCTTTTGGTTTATTTGGATTCAAAGCGCGTCAACCGTTAGGTCATAGACTCATAATGTGAGGACTGTCCCATGAAGAAACGAGGGTCTCACGTCGTGGTCGTCAACGTCTTTGTCATCGTCGTCGGGTAGGTCGTCAAGGGAAAGGTACGTGAGATTCCCAACGACGATTGCCAGAGCTCGCCTCTAGTTTCGGGGATTTTTTCAATAGATTATTTGATTTGGGCGCGTCAACCGTTAGGTCATAATGTGCCTCTCTAGACCAGGGAACATGGGGAGGAGTGGCCCATGCTGGTCAGAACCAGCCACGGGAAAGGGGATTTTTTATTTTTTTTTGTTTATTTGGATTAAGGACGCGTCAACCGTTAGGTCATAATGCACCACTCTAGCCTAAGGGGGGAAGGGAGGAGGAGGGCCCATGCTGGTCAGAACCAGCCACGGGAAAGGGGTGGAAGGGGGTTTCTCACGTCGCTGTCGTCATCGTCATTGTCATCGTTCGTGTTTGTAATTGGTCTTCGTCGTCGTCGAAGTGGTCGTCAAATGAAGAGGCAAGGTCTTTGACGACGACTGCCAGAGTTCGCCACTAGTTTCGAGTAGTAAAAACCACCCTTCTTACTAGCTGATGTTTGCGAGATGGACTTTTTCTCTTGAATCGCCTTGTAAGATTAGCAGAGCCATACTCTGGGCCAATTCTACCCCAGGCCCAGACGGGGCCTGATAATCCTATGTTGTCCACATAACATTACGTGATAAATTAACTTAATTAGATTGTTAATAATTTTCTTTATTTTAAGTTGAAGCACCTTAAAAGTTAAACGAGTTGACTTCTTTGAAGAAATAGACAAAGGACGTGAGAAACTAGGGCGTTTTAGCCGGTAGGACAAATGGTTCCGTCTGTGATATTGTCGGTTATATTTGTGGTTTGCTTGTTTTCTAATTTTCTTAAAGTAATAAATTAATGGAATAATTTAGAGTGTGATTTGTGAAAATATTGATGATTATAAATTAAAATATTTGTGATGTGAAATAAACTTGACTTATCAAATAACACCTAATTGGTTTATTTGGATTAAGGACGCGTCAACCGTTAGGTCATAATGCACCACTCTAGCCTAAGGGGGGTGGGGGGAGGGGCCCATGCTGGTCAGAACCAGCCACGGGTAAGGGGAGGAATGGGGTTTCTCACGTCGCGGTCGTCATCGTCTTTGTCATCATTCGTTGTGTCATTGTCATCGTCGTCGGGGGGTCGTCAAGGGAAGGGGGCAAGGTCCCCGACGACGATTGCCAGAGTTCGCCTCTAGTTTCGGGGAGTAAGATACTCCGTTCTTACTAGCTGATATTTGCGAGGTGGACTTTTTCTCTTGAATCGCCTTTTACGATTAGCAGAGCCATGGTCTGGACCAATTCTACCCCGGGCCCAGACGGGGAGCATTGGGTAAGGGAGGCGTGGGGAATCCCTCATTGATAAAAATATTATTTACTCTTGAAGGTGCGAATAAAACCATAAATTATTTGTGGGTGACACCAATAGGTCCCTACATATTTGGTTTGTCCGTGGGCCCCTGATTAGAAGTTACGCCACTGCCCCGGGCCAAGGCAGGGTAGAAGAACTAAGAGAAAGATACGTTTTATTTTGTTTAGTTTCAAGGCTCGTATACTGTTAGGTTACTGAAGTTACTGTTAACTAAGGGATGTGGGGAGGACAGACTCGTGCTAGAGACCTGACCAAATAACAACCATCAATGACAACGTGAGGAACAAGGGCGATTCAACCGGTTATGTCATATTGCGCCGCCTGTGATATTAAAAGTTAATGATATTAGTTTATGATGTGTTTGAATTTTAAATTGTTTTCTAAGTTTATAAAACAAAAGAAAATGATAGAGATAGGATTGAAGACGCGTCAACCGTTAGATCATAATGCACCACTCTAGCCTAGGGAGATATGGGGAGTAGGGCCATGCTTGTCAGATGTACCAGCTACGGGTAGGGGAGGGTGTGGTGAGCTCAAACCACGACAAAGTCACGAGTTGCACTTCCCAATCTGAGTTATTTCTTGTATCAAGACGCACACGCCAACTAAGATGGTTGTAGACACCTCGGTTGCTGGGCAGAGCGATGCTGGATATCTTCTCCCGGGTCCTAGGCTGGTTCACAGAGCCACGTCCAATGATTCTCTGTGCGACAAGACTTGTTATGTATAAGAACACGAGCTCTGTACAATCTGAGTTATTTCTTGTATCAAGACGCACACGCCAACTAAGATGGTTGTAGACACCTCGGTTGCTGGGCAGAGCGATGCTGGATATCTTCTCCCGGGTCCTAGGCTGGTTCACAGAGCCACGTCCAATGATTCTCTGTGCGAGAGACTTATAATGTATAAGAACACGAGCTCAGTACAATCTGAGTTGTTTCTTGTATCAAGACGCACACGCCAACTAAGATGGTTGTAGACACCTCGGTTGCTGGGCAGAGCGATGCTGGATATCTTCTCCCGGGTCCTAGGCTGGTTCACAGAGCCACGTCCAATGATTCTCTGTGAGACAAGACTTATAATGATTGTATAAGAAAACGAGCTCTGTAGATTCTTTGATATGAATACAAAGTTATTTATAAATATCTGACCCGTTGGTTCACAGAGCCACGTCCAATGATTCTCCGTGCGACGAGACTTATAATGTATAAGAACACGAGCTCAGTACAATCTGAGTTGTTTCATGTATCAAGACGCACACGCCAACTAAGATGGTTGTAGACACCTCGGTTGCTGGGCAGAGTGATGCTGGATATCTTCTCCCGGGTCCTAGGCTGGTTCACAGAGCCACGTCCAATGATTCTCTGTGCGACGAGACTTATAATGTATAAGAACACGAGCTCTGTACAATCTAAGTTATTTCTTGTATCAAGACGCACACGCCAACTAAGATGGTTGTAGACACCTCGGTTGCTGGGCAGAGCGATGCTGGATATCTCCTCCCGGGTCCTAGGCTGGTTCACAGAGCCACGTCCAATGATTCTCTGTGCGACGAGACTTATAATGTATGAGTTCACAAACTCTGTAGATTCCCTGATTTGAATACAATGTTATTTATAATATGTGACCCGTTCTATAATGCGATAGCTCGTATGAACAACCAAGCCTGAAGTAAAGCTCCTAACAGAAACAAAAGCAACACTGGCATCGGCTTGTTGGACTCACCGCCTTCGTTCACAACGTAAACAACACAGTTTCTCGCAAGTCACGGCCACGTAGATAGTTTGTTTCAAGAGTAGCCATAATCTTGCTTGATACTTGTGGAATTACTCACTGCCAGAGCTCGCATCTATTATCGGACGGTGATATAACAAACTTGTGTGTTTGATACATGAAGAGATTTCGTCCCCGTTGATTTCTACACGGGGATTTATAGATGGCAAATTGTTTTTATTGACGACACACGATTTTGGTTTATTTGGATTAAGGTCGCGTCAACCGTTAGGTCAAAATGCACCATCTCTAGCCTAGGGAATATGGGGTGGAGGGGCCCATGCTGGCCAGAACTAGCCACGGGTAAGGGGAGGAAGGGGGGTTTCTCACGTCGCGGTTGTCATCGTCTTTGTCATCGTTTTGTTGTGTCATTGTCACACGCTTTTGTACAATTATAAGCACAGTTATGCTCCGGGCAAATTCTACCCGGACCAAGACGTTAGGGAATTTTGTTATTATTGCCTCCAAGATTTACAAGAAATAAATTCAAGAGATCATTGTTAAAAACTTTATTTAAATGGTAGTTGGTAGGTTATAATTATTTTAAATTTAAACCTGTTATATGGTTAGAAAGTAAACATGACATAGTAGTAGTTTTTTTTATTTTGAATAAAAGCACGTCAATTGTTAGGTCATAATGCGCCAATAAGCTTATGATATATGAGGAAGACTCAACCCCAGGTATATGGGAGGTGGAGTGGGGACAACACGGTAAAATCATGTTCAAATAAAAACTACGGCCTGTGTCACTTTCCAGCCCTCTCACAGGCTGGCAATATTTCGTACATACTGCACAGGATGGCTGATTATTGCGTCGCCAAACTGGTTGAAGTAATGAGCCGAGCAGCACGCGGTTTCCCCGAGATGAGTGAAGAGATGTTGTTAAATGGAGTTTCATTGCAATAAAGGTTCGTCAACCGTTTCAGCAGAGAGCAGCAATGTCAGTTTATAATAATTTTATTTTGGGTTTATATGGATTAAGGGAGCTTCAATCGTTAGGACATAATGCGTCACTCTAGCCGCGGGTGGGAAGAGGAAAATGGAGGGTTCTCACACAGAGTTCGTCACCGTCGTTGTCATCGTTCGTGCTGTCATGGTGGTTGACGTCGCGGGGAGGTCGTCAATGGGATGTGGGTGGCCCCGACGACGACTGCTCAACTGCGCACTGAATGCGTTACGTGGATGACAAGGGAAACTAGGCGCTTCAACCGGGTAGGTCAAGGTCGCGCTGGCTTTGATATTGAGATATAATATATTTTATTTCTTGTTTCTTTTAACATTGTTATCTTTGATTAAAGTTACTTATTTCTCGTTTATTGGCGCTTAAAAACCGTAAGGTCAATATGTGCAACTCTTGCCTAGGATATGTGGGAAGGAACGACTAATGCTAGACAGATCCAGACACTGGTAGGAATATGTTTAGTTCCCACGTTGCGCTCGTCGTCGTCTTTGCCACCAACCGGTATGAACACCGACGACGACGTAAGAAACTAGGGCGACTCAACCGGTTAGGTCAAATTTCGCCGCCTGTGACATTGAACGTTAATGAAATGATTAACATGGTGTGTTTGATATTAATTCCTATTTTATAAAAGAGAAGATAATGAGAGGATATAAAATTATTAATTGAACAAAACATAAAATGTGTATGATGTGAATCAAATTTTGTCAAAATAATTACTTTGAATAACAACTTTAATGACAATTGGTGTTGGAGGCATTCTCATTACGTTGTTTCATTGTTTTTGTCATCGTGCTTGTTGTCGTCTCCGTCGTTGTCAGGGACGCCTTCGAGAGACAAGCAGAATTCCTGGACCGGCTGCCAGAGCTCGCCTCAAGATAAGGAAATTATACAATTACCTACTTACTATATAGCTGATTCTAGAGAAATGTGCGTTTATACTTACAGTTTTTCACTTACTTAACTAATAAAAGGATAATTTTAAATTGCATAACATTTGATTCATGAACTTTAAAGGATCGTCAACAGAAAGGTCATAATACACCACTCTAGCCTAGGGATATGGAAGGAGGGGCCATGCTGGTCAGAACAAGTAACGGGTATAGGCGTAGGAAAGGGGAGTTCTCACGTCGCGGTCATCATCGTGCGAGTCATCGTTTGTGGTGTCATTTTCGTTGTCATCGTCAGGTAGGTCGGCAGTGGAAAGGAGCCATGTCCCCGACGATGATTGCGAACGCTCGCCTCTAGAGTTAGGGAGTATGTTGTCCCCCTTTGTAAATCAGGTTTTAAAAATAAATAGGATAGATGTTAAATAAATAAAAAACAAATAGTTAACATTCTGGTTACAAGCTGATATTTGCGAGAAGTCTTCTCACTTGAATCGGCTTTATACGATTAGCTGATCCATGCTCTGGGCCAATTCTACCCCGGGCCCAGACCAAGAGTGCAATAGAGGATAACCACAACAGGAACTTGGCCAGATTGCGGGATAAGTGATATTTCATATTAAAACATTGAAGTGGTTGTCGGTTTGTTTCTATATTGTTTTGTTAGTTTAAAAGAATGGGAACATATATATATATATATAGAAAAAAAAAAAAAATGTGTATGAAGTTACTTAAAGTTTGTTAAATAGATTACTGTGGATGAGAAATTTGGAAAGTTTGTCGCCGTTATCATATGATAGAAGTTCTTCATATGATTGGGAGAGATCAAATTGCATGCGCAAGGCATCATATTTGGTACATTCTGCTAGCATATGATGAACGGTTAAAGGTACATCACATGTGCCACATTTCACATATGGGAATAACCTTTTCTCTGGTTAAGAGATATCCGTGTGTTAGGCGTGTGTGCCCTATACGAAGTCTAGACAATACACGCTAAATTATTTGAGTGGTTTGTTTCAATCAATACGCCGAGCGGATGGTCACTTCACTCGTTTTGAGTGTTCGTCACTCATTTTTAACTGGAATTGTCACTCGATGTATTGGGTGATCATTATTTAGCTCAAATGTGCTGAGTGACCATGTGACACCGCTCTTTAGTTAGCGATGTTTAGTCAATAGTGAGCGATGCATAAAGCTTGTTTCAAGGGATTAGTGTTGAGACTTATCTAAGCGATGAATGGGGCTTCTCCTTATTGTATGTCTACTGTATTGTCCTGATCGGTGCCAAGTCTAGGGGATGAATAGCAGAGATTTTACCGGCGAACGTTTCAAAACATGTCACTGGTAATAATTGCTTGACATGAACTCATGACAAAGAGAAAGTAAAGACGTGAGAAACTAGGGCGCTTCAACCGGTTAGGTCATATTGCGCCGCCTGTGAATGAAAGGAAATGAGAAGAGTGAATGCAGGTATGTTTGATGATTAGATTGTTTCTAAGTGTATAAATAACAAAATAATTGATGATGAAGAAAAGTAATAGCAAAATAAAAGTTATGTATGTAAATGAAAATAAAGAAAAGAAACAAATGTGTAAGATGTGAATTAAATTTTGTTAAATAGATTACAATGGATGAGAAATTTAGAAAGTTTGTCGCCGGTTATCATATGATAGAAGTTCTTCATATGATTGGGAGAGATCAAATTGCGTGCGCAATGCATCATATGTTGGCACATTCTGCTAGCATATGAATGCACGGTTTAAAGGTACATCACAGTGTCACATATGGGAATAACCTTTTCTCTGGTAAGAGATATCCGTGTGTTTGGCGTGTATGGCCTATACGAATTCTAGACAATACCACCTCTTCTCTACGTGAGAGTCGAGACGTAGGTGGACGAATTTTGTTAGTCAATTGTGGGCATCACACTATGCAATTTGTTATTTTGCAACACATCCCACGATGCTTGTCGCAAATCCAACAATCTTTGCTTGTATCCACTCTTGACATCTGGAACGGGAACTAGATTGAAATCAACGTCGCGACGCTGGGAAGCTTCCTTAGCAGCCCGATCAGCGTGTTTCATTTCCCTCTATGCCCACGTGTCCAGGTATCCAGCAAAACCCTATTATATATCCTTAGAGGTTAGTTTTTCTAAATAGAATTGGATGTCTTGTACCAAATGACGACTAGAATACATGAGTTTTATAGCTTGAAGTGAACTTAAGCTATCTGAACACAAAAGGTATTCTCTACAACGACAGAAGAACGAGGTAGGGCATTCCAATATATATCAACGGTCCTCTGAACACGTCCAGCATCTTCAAAACCAACTAACTCGTCAGTGTCTGTTAGTTCGTGACCGTGTGCGCATTGCCATTTGCCAGTGTAAGTCTTCAAGGAAAAATAGTTATTACCGGTGTAGTGATGAAGTGTGCAACGTTCTAATTGGAAGGCATTTCTGCGAGAACGCCGAAAAGTAAAAAAGGTAGGGCCTAAATGTCGACATCTGTTGTACTTCTATATGCACGAATAGTTCATTGTGTTTTCATTGTTTTAGTTGAAAACAACATAATATATCCTGTGTAGGCCTAGATAAAACTTAATGGAAATTATTATATGCATGCCTTTTCATGGGCGTCCACAGTGAAGAGAGAGAACGCAGTCGTCCATCTACATATCAATGTGATTGTTTGCATACAGCTGCTATAATACTATTTTGTAGTTTTATGATATTGACCTAATAACATGAGTTGAAAATAACATATATAATATATCATGTGTACCTATATGCAATACGTATACTGAATTTAAATGCTACTTGAGCGATTTATCTCCCTTTCCTTCCCTCCCACCGCTACTTTTTGATTGAATTGCGATATTTTTTTAGGGAAGTTAGTTTGTCTCAATTTTGAGTGATTTTCGCTTCTATTTGAGTTATTAATAGCCTAAATAGAGAGTATCTTTGAGCCAAAAATATCGCTATTATTTGAGTGAATTTCGATCTTTTATAAGCGATTATCACCCGTATTTCAGAGTGAAATTTCGCTCTATAATTGAGTGGAATTATTTCACTAAATTATAGGAGTGGTGGTCACTCAGAAAGAGTGGTGCAAATACAAGCTAAAAAAGGAGCGAAATTTCACTCGATTTGAGTGTTTTTCCGCTCTTTTAATTTAGAGTGTACCACCTCTTCTCTACGTGAGAGTAGAGACGTAGGTGGACGAATTTTGTTAGCCAATGTGGGCATCACACTACGCAATTTCTTATTTTGCAACACATCCCAAGATGCTTGTCGCAAATCCAACAATCTTTGCTTGAATCCACTCTATCTGGAACGGGAACTAGATTGAAATCAACGTCGCGACGCTGGGAAGCTTCTTAGCAGCCCTATCAGCGTGTCATTTCCCTCTATGCCCAACGTGTCCAGGTATCCAGCAAAACTCTATTATTAACCCTTAGAGGTTAGTTTTTCTAGAGCCCTGATCAGCGAAGTGTTTCGTTTCCCCGACATGCTGGTCAGAAACAAGTAACGGGTATAGGGTAGGAAAGGGGAGTTCCACGTCGCGGTCATTCATCGTCCCCCCCTGAGCAGCGTTGTGGTGTCATTTTCGTTGTCATCGTCAGGTAGGTAGGAAGTGCAGAAAGGAGCCATGGTCCCGAGATGATTGCCCGAAAGTCGCCTCCTAGATTTAGGGAGTATGTTGTCCCCCTTTGGTCATGTTGTCCTCCGTGTAAATCGGTTTTTTTTAAAAATAAATAGGATGGAGGTTAAATAAATAAAAAAACAAATAGTACATTCTGGTTACTAAGTGATGTTTGCGAGAAGAGTCTTCTCACTGATCGGCTTTATACGATAAGTGATCACCATGCTCTGCGCCAATCTACCCAGGGCCCAAGACGGGGTGGTTGTTACCAAGGCTGATTATTTGCGAAAGAAGTCTTCTCACTGGAATCGGCTTATACGATTAGCTGATCCATGCTCTGGGCCAATTTCACCCCGGGGGGCCCCAGACCAAGAGTGCAATAGAGGATAACGACAACAAGAACTGGCATATTGCGGATAAGTGATATTTTCATATTAAAACATTGAAGTGGTTGTCGGTTTTTGTTTCTATATGTTTGGTTAGTTTAAAAGAATGGGAATAAAGATATATATATCATATAAGAAAAAAAAAAAAAAAATGGTGTATAAGTTACTTAAAGTTTGTTAAATAGATTAACTGTGGATTGAGAAAATTGGAAAGTTTGTCGCGTTATCAATGATAGAAGTTTTAATATGATTGGTGAAGATCAAATTGCATGCGCAAGGCATCATATTTGGTAACATTCTGCTAGAATATGATGAACGGTTAAAAGGTTACATCACATGTGCAACATATGGGAATAACCTTTTCCTCTGGTTAAGAGATACTCGTGTGTAGGCGTGTGTGCCTATACGAAGTCTAGACAATACACGCTAAATTATTTGAGTGGTTTGTTTCAATCAAATTACGCCAGCGGATGGTCACTTCACTCTTTTGAGTGTTCGTCACTCATTTTTAACTGGAATGTCACTCGATGTATTGGTGATCATTATTTAGCTCAAATGTGCTGAGTGACCATGTGACACCGCTCTTTAGTTAGCGAGTTTAGTCAATAGTGAGAGATGCATAAAGCTTGTCAAGGGATTATGTGAGATTATCTAAGCGATGAAGGGGCTTCTCCTTATTGTATGTCTACTGTATTGTCCTGATCGGTGCCAAGTCTAGGGGATGATAGCAGAGATTTTACCGGCGACGTTTCAAAACATGTCACTGGTAATAATTTGCTGACATGAATCATGACAAAGAGAAAGTAAAAGACGTGAGAAACTAGGCGCTTCAACGGTTAGGTCATAGTGCGCCGCTGTGAATGCACTTATGGAACATTGATGAGACGCGCACCCCCCCACCTCTGCCGCGCATACTGTCTTCATGATCGCATGTTGTTTCTAAGTGTATAAATACCAAAATAAATTGATGATGAGGAACGTAATAGCAAACTAAAAGTTATGTATGTAATGAAAATAAGAAAAGAAACAAATGTGTAAGAGTGAATTAAATTGTATAATAGACCTACAATGGATGAGCAAATTAGAAAGTTTGTCGCCGTTATCATATGATAGAAGTTATTCATATGATTGGGAGAGATCAAATTGCGTGACGCAATGCATCATATTGGCACATCTGCTTAGCATATGATGCACGGGTAAGGTACATCACATGGTACATATGGGAATAACCTTTTCTCTGGTTAAGAGAATTCCGGTGTTGGCGTGTATGGCCTATACGAATTTAGGGACAATACCACCTCTTCTCTACGGAGAGTCGAGACGTAGTAGGTGGACGATATTGTTAGTCAATGTGGGCATCACACTATTCAGTGCTAGGGGAATTTGTTATTTCGCAACATCCCACGATGCTTTGTCGCCAAAATCCAACATCTTTGCTTGTATACCACTCTTGACATACTGGACGGGAAACTAGATTGAAATCAAATCGTCGCGACGCTAGGGACGCTTCCTAGCCCAGCCCGATCAGCGTGCTCATTTCCCTTCGTAGCCCACGTGTCCAGTTATCAGCAAAACTCTATTATATATCCCTTAGAGGTTAGTTTTCTAAATAGAATGGATGTCTCTGTAACAAATGATGACTAGAATACATGAGGTTTATAATAAAACTTGAAGTGAATTAAGCTTATCTGAACACAAAAGGTTATTCTCTACAACGACAGAAGAAACGAGGTCAACTAGGGGCATTCCAATATATATCAACGGTCACTCGGACACCGTCCAGCATCTTCAGAACCAACTAACTAGTCAGTGTTCTCGTTAGTTCTGACGTGTGCGCTGGCCATCTTGCCAGTGTAAGTCTTGCAAAGGAAAATAGTTATTACCCGGTGTTCAGTGATGAAGTGTGCAACGTTCTAATTGGAAGGGCATTTCTGCGAGACCTCCCCCCCCCCGTAAAAAGTAGAAGGTAGGCCTAAATGTCGACATCCTGTTGTACTTTCTATATGCACGAATTAGTTCATTGTGTTTTCATTTTTTAGGTGAAAACAACAAAATTATATATAGTGTAGGCCTAGATAAAACTTAAGGAAAAAAAATTTTTATTATATGCATGCCTTTTCATGGGCGTCCACAGTGAAGAGAGAGGAACGCCAGTGTCATACTTACATATATCAATGTGATGTTTGCGCATACAGCTGCTATAAATAATATTTTGTAGTTTTATAGATATCTGACCTAATTAACATGAGTGAAAATAACATAATATACATGTGTACCTATAATGCAAGACGTATAATGAATTTAAATAGCTTACTGAGCTGATTTACTCCTTTACTTCCTCCCCCTTACTTTTTGATGAATCGCGATATTTTTTTAGGGAAGTTAGTTTGTCTCCAATTTTGAGTGTTGATTTTCGCTTCATTGAAGGTTATATAGCCTAAATAGAAGAGTATCTTTGAAAGCCAAATATCGCTATTATTGAGTGAATGTTCGATCTTTTAGAAGCGATTATCACCCTATCATATTTCAGACGTTGCTAGTGCAAAATTTTCGCTCTATAATTTTGAGGAGAATTATTTCAATCAATTATAGGAGTGGTGTCACTCAGAAAGAGTGGTATGCAAATACAAGCTAAAAAAGGAACTGCGAAATTTCACTCGATTTGGAGTGTTTTCGCTCTATTTAATTATAGAGACATGTAACACCTCTTCTCTACGTGAGAGTAGAGACGTAGGTGGACGAATTTTGTTAGCCAATGTGGGGCATCACACTTACGAAATTTGAATTTTGCACACATACCCAGCATGCTATGTCGCAATTACCTACAATCTTTGCTGATCCATCTGACATCTGGAACGGGAAAACTAGATTGAAATCAACGTCCCGCCCCGGACGCTGG
Organism: Sweltsa coloradensis; assembly: GCA_024449915.1. Classification (NCBI taxonomy): domain Eukaryota; kingdom Metazoa; phylum Arthropoda; class Insecta; order Plecoptera; family Chloroperlidae; genus Sweltsa; species Sweltsa coloradensis. Next base: position 21,912 of record JAMZAV010010742.1, read on the forward strand.
GAAGCTTCACCATAGCAGCCTATTCAGCGGGGTTCATTATCCCTCTATGCCCAACGTAGGCACAGAGCTTATCTCATGTGGCAAAAACTCTATTATAATAACCTTAGAGGTTAGTTTATATAAAATAGAATGGAGTACTTGTACCAAATGATGACTCGAATACATGCGTTCTATAGCTTGAAGTGAAAACTTAAACTATCTGAACACAAAAAGGTATTCTCCACAACGGACCAGCGCTAGAATGTTTAAGAGATTCACGGATGGCGAATAAACTCTGCAGTGTGAACTGAACACACGTCGGACCTTAGCCTGAAACGTTCAGGTTAAGGCTGTGAGTGTGTCCCCCCCCCCCAAAATAAAGCACTTCCAACCTTGTTGTCAATTTTGAGCATCTGTAGAATACCAAAGTAAAACCTTGATGTTCATGGCCAAATCTCTCTAAAGGTAATATTGAATACACTATTGCAAGGTAGAGTTTTTATAAAAACGGACAAAGGTCAAATCTAATAATCGGCTCTGTGTAAACCAGGGCGGGTTAGTGCTAAATAACAAAATTAAACAACTATGTTGGCAGATGAAATTGTATAAGATTAAACAAAAGTTTACATCTTAATCCCGTTGGAAGAGATGCCTTGGGTTTGTTATCAAAGGGTATTACTGACTATGTCGTGTTAAAAACATCCGATTTGCTGGATGGTTCAGGCATAGCTTTAATTTTCATTACATACGTACCCATCAAGAGGTTTGCTCCGTTTCGCCAAGGAGGACCAACACCTGACTCGGCATACAAGCTGACTAACAGGCTTGTTTTTCGAAATGCACAAGAGCAATATCGAAGACCACAAATGGTGGACAGTAGATCTAGAAGTTTAAGGGTTGTGTTACTTGCTGAAGAGTATACGAAACATCCATAGTCCATCTGGAGCAAACAGAGAGATCCGTAAATCTCAACATGCACGTCCTATTGCACCCCACGATGTATTATGAGAAACTTTCAATAGGTTGATTTTCAACATGCATTTTTTGCGTTAAACTCAAAAACGTGGTCTTCCATTTAGCTTTTGTCAAACACCATGCCGAGAAGAACGGACACTTGTTTTGAAAGAAGTTTTACATTTTTAAACGATAGTGTGGCGTCATTTGGATCTGAAGACGCAAAAGTGAATGCACTGAGTTTTTTGGCGAAGAGAGAATCGTGTCCCTCTTTCGAGCCCAGTCGCTTATATTGTCAATCCAATTTGCACGTGTCTTTGAGCTGTGAATAAATTTACCGATCTGTAGAAGATCCCAGGTCCATCCTAAAATTATGCACGACCATTAGGCTCTTTTCTTTTTTTTTCTTTTTTTTTTTGATACAATCCACTACACTGTTTATTCCAATAGCAAACAGTGATACCGACAAGGACGAGCCTTTGGTAACACTGTTTCCACAGTGGAGAACGAGTCTGACAAAACATCTGTTAAACTACGCACTTAAAAATCTATCTTTTAAAAAGTTTTCTAAAAAAATTGTGGCATGTGCCTCTATAAACCCACTCGTTGAATCTGTGAAGTATATTATACCTCCACTGTTGTCATCGTATCGCTTTCAATGTCAAAAAGCACACCAACACATGTTGTTTTGCAACAAACCCTTCTTGAATAAACGTCTTTAATCGAACCAATGTCGGTCGATGTGAATAAAGACACGTTGACGAAAAACCATTGACGTTCGCCAATAAACCGCGTGTCTACAGCAGTCCACATTATTAGTCGTTTGTTGATCATCTTTCGAACAATTTGCAGAAGACAACTTGTCAGAGAAAATAGGGCGATATGGACGTCGGCTCGACTATCTTGGTGGGTTTAAGAAGTTGGAATTAAGATCGTGCACCTACGCCAACTATCGGGAAAATGTCAGACAACCCACAAAATATTAAAAAATTAAAATTAATAACTTCCAATGAGGGATCAGGCAGGTGCACAAACATGTCGTTCGTGCATTTTGTTCTTCTCCCACAAATGTGCGACGTTAAATGAGCTTACAGCCATACGAGTGCCCACAAAGAGACACCGCTCTGTTGTATGGCTCATCGTTTTCAGATGAGAAATTAAGTTTTCGAGCTTCTGTCCAACTGCTGTGTGCTAGAAATTCTGCATCATAATTCGTGCAATACGGCCTTACCAACGGACAGACGTGAGAAGAAACTAGGGCGCTTCAACGGTAGGTCCAATATTGCCCGCCTGTGAATGAAGGAAAGAGAAGAGTGAAATGCCAGTATGTGTGATTGATTAGATTGTTTCTAAGGTCAGTGTATAAATACAAAATAAATTGATTCCCGATGCAAAATGTGTACCCAGTACTGAAGCCACACCTGCTGGAGTGAGTAACTAATTGACCAGCCATCCTTGATCGCGGGTATGGTGTTTACCTGACGTCAGTAATGATTTAAATCCTTTGCCACACCAATCGGGAAAGAGGTGCTGTAATTTATAGAAGATACTACTTCTTGCCATGAACTGCATCTTACTATGTTTGATAATTGTCTCGTTTTCGCTCTCTCGTTGCTTGAAATGATAAAATTTTCAAATTAGGAAATGTATTTAAACTTTTTAAAAGCTGACTCTTCTGCCTTGATGGCAAATGCACAATCTTTGTTCCACCAGGGGGACGACACGGGACGGCGTGGTTCACACTAGTCAGGTGGTAACTGGCAATGCTGAATCAAGTAAGCATTTACATTACACAGTATGACAAGCACGTTGGGGGTCACGAGAACTAGTAAAGTTCCACCTTGAGCCAGAGGCCTTCACTAAATTTCCTGGAACTTTCCCCAATCAGCTTGCGCAAGCCTCCACCCTGACCTGGATTGTGTGGCCTATTGTAGTTTAATACATTCAACCTGATTGGAAAATGATCACTTCATGTACAATCATCAAGCACATTTAGCTCGAGATCAAGCCGATAGAAATGGTGTACACATGACTAATATATGGCTAGAACAAAGTGCCAGAATGTGACGTGAAAGAGATCATCTGGCCCGGTCAACAATAAAACATCATTGTGTTGTAGAAAAATCTGCTACAAACACAACCCCGTTGAATCAGAAATACTTGATCCCAGTCAGATGGTGAAGCGTTAAAATCACACCAAGATTACGGGTCCATGTAGTTGATTCTGACAATGCCTCAGATCGCGTTGCTAATGATTAATTGTGGGGGAATGTAAAGACAGGATGAATGTGGTTACATTTGGAATGGAAGCTGTAACGGGGGGGGGGGCCCGGGGGAACCCCGGGCCTGAAGGCGAGTTTGTTCAACAGAATTGAGTGCATAAACAGAGTCATGCACCAGCATGAAACACCTCCCTGTGCCGTTTCACCTCCCGTATAATCCTTACGCGTAGATGTATAACCCTAACTGTAGGGTTATCTGTTGGTTTGAAAAAAAGTTCTTGGAATATAAGATCATAGGGTGTGTTTTGAAGAGTTAGCTGTAAACTTCTAGATTTGCATAGGAATCCTCTACAATCACGTTATTAGTGTAGCCATGTAAGTTTGTAGATGTTCTATGTATCCTTAATACACTGTTTTTATTTTGTAATTTGACTTTGTGGGTTTTAAAATATTCAAAAGGTTCTCATACATCAGTCGATCCTCCAACATGTCATCAGTAAGTGACCGACGTGGATGGCGTTCTTAGGATGGGAATCTTTAAAATCCTCTTTACATTTGGACCCACTAAAAACCGCTAATGGTTTTCGGTGTTTTTGATTTTTGGTGATTTAGGTAAATTACTGAACTTGAACATCAACATTGCTGTTGACTCGTGCTGGTGATTACAATTTACCAATTTCCACTTGTAATTTGAGATCGAGCAGGGAAATTAACTCTTGTTAAGAGTTTTCCTGCTCCTGTTTTGCTTTGCTTGTTCTTTTAATGATCTTGTAGTGATTTCTGTATCACAAGCAATGCTTCAATCGTTTCCTTTAGCTTTGGTTCTCCTGAACCATGGTGATGTCCTTCAACATGGCTGGTAGCCGGCATTCAGCTTCGGGGATTATAGGTTTGGGCTTAGAGATGTTCTTGCGTTGTTTCCTGATTGTGGCAATTATGCCTCTAACTATTTTGAGGTACAGCTTGCGCAAATGATACTGGAAGATTAGATGGTGTTTGTAATTTGTCTATACCTTTTCCTTGCCTCATGAACATTTAGTTTTCAACCGCCATTATCTCACATATCTTTCTCTCTTCGCCCATCTAGGACAACACGGGAAAGAAGAAGCATGGGGACCACTAAAATTGACACATTTTCGGTGGATGTCTACACTGCACTTCACCAGTGATTTAAAACAACAATTCCTGCAAATAGGTTCAGACTTACAGACATCTGGTGTGTCCAAAATCTTGACAGGTGAAGCATAATCAGGGGTTGGTAATAGGTTCTGACATCCTAAAATGTGGCATCCCACAAACACCTTTTCAGGTAAATCCTTAGTGTTGAAGGTGAGGATTGTTGTGCCAGTTGGAAATTCTTCTCCATCAAACACGGGTCATTATTCTCTTACAAGGGAAAAATGACACCTTGTTTGGAGAGTTCCTCTTTAATTTCCTCATTATAACATATTTAAGATCAGAACAACTCATAATTCCTTTAGAATATTAAGTTGTTCATGCGGCTTAACTTACAATTTAAATAGGTAGTCAAATTTGGTGGTTTTAAAGTAATAGTTCGAACTGCTGATCATAAGCAGTCTCAACCAGAAGCAATTCCATCGCAGTTTTCCGTACTGATTGACGGTACCTGTACTCCTTGAATCGCTTTCCGTTAGGTCGTTGTGCGCCTGCTAAGAACCAACAAACCGACGTGAGACACTAGGGGCATTCATCGGTTACATCATATTGTGACGCCTGTTATAATGAACGTAATAAATGAGCTGAAGTGTGTGATGTTATATGGTGTGCAGTGTAGAAAGAAAATGATGGTGATTTCAAATGATAGCAAACACAAAAAAAGTATTTGAAAAGAAAATAAATGAATAAATAATAAAATAATAAATATGAAATGTGTTAAAAAGTGAATAAATTTTGCTACAAAAATTGCTTTAAAGAGAATTTTTTTTTTTTTTTTCTTTTTTTCGAAAGTGTCGGCGTTACATTATGATTAGAAGTTCTTCATATGATTGGGGGACAGATCGAATTGCGGCGCAAGGACATCATCATATTATAATGGACATTTTGCTAGCATAGATGTACAGTCGGGGTTTCATATATAAACTCAAGAGGTCTGAAAAGTACCTTCTTTCACCGACATCTCGTGGCAACTCTTGGTGCCATTATTTATATCGCCCTGTGAACTGCATTATCGATCGATGAGAAGTTCCCTAGACATTTGATGTTATTAATATTATTTAGGAGCTTTGAAAGACTCTGGTCAACAAAATAGTAAATATCTAGAAAGCAGTCAGCAGAAAAATACAATTTTTTACCCAACAAAAGCATAAAACAAACTTTGGTGGTTTGCAAAATAAGACTTGACAGCTAAGATAGATTATTTGAAATCAGCTAGAAACTAAGCAAATATAAGAAGAAAAGGCATAGTCTAATGCTATGCTAGCCAAGGTATCGCTATATAATGCTCTCTTACGTTACATGTTATATTCGCTTCTAGGCTTGATAGTTTCCTGAGTGAATAGAGGGAATTTTCCTTTTGACTATTATCAGCCATGTTTTCTTATTTATGTCGATAATTGAGTTTCACAGGGCGATATAAATAATGGCACCAAGAGTTGACCCACGAGTGCGGTGAAAGAGGTATCTTTCGGAACTCATGATTTATATTGACCCTGACTGTACAGTTAAAGTTTTTTGTTGGTTTATTTAGACGCGTCAACCGTTAGTAATAAAGCACCACTCTAGCCTAGGGGATATGGGAAGTGTTCATGCTTTTCAGAGCAGCCACGGGTAAGAGAGGAAGGGGATTTTAACGTCGCGGTTTTCATCGTCTATGTCATTCGTTCATGTTGTCCCTTGTCATTGTCGTCCGGGGAGTCGTCAAGGAACGGGGGCATAGTTCCACGACGACGATTGTACGAGCTCGCCTCTTTTTTCGGAAAGTAAAATACTACACATATATATATATATATATATATAGATGTATATTATATGATATATATATAAGAGTATATATATATATATATATATATATATAAATATATATATTACAACCAAGGCAGTGACCATGTTACAAGTCACCCCCAAAGTCAGTAGCTCTAGACAAAAAATTGTTTTTTTCGGGTTTAACAGTGAGTGTTGTATTTGTATTCATATCTGTGGATCGTTTCTAAGAAAAAATACAGCAGCACCAGTGTTAGTATGTGAGTTAATCGATTTTGTAGATGGAATAATATTTGAGTTTTCAAAATTTAAATTTGGTTTAAATTTTGTTTTGATGTACATGTTTTGCAACCATGGTGACCAATTGTGTGTTGTTTCTTGCTCTTTGCAGAAGATATGACACTCTACAAAAAGTCTTCAAACAAGCATCTGAAAGTCATCGATTTCAAGGATGGTGTTGGCAGTGTGCCGGTTTGGCTGGGTGGTTGCGGTTTTTACTTTTATTGAAATGTTAACAGTTGTTTTTCTTCACATGAAATTTTCTAATGCACATTATAATAACAGAAATTCAAAGTATGTGGTTCAGTGTAAGAGGTGCTTTGTTATGCTTCTGAACGACATTTTTACATTTTGCGTTAACGGTTTGAGTGGATTGCCATATATTACTAAGCACTCCTCTTGTGTCGGTATCCAAGAACCCGTAGATAAATCTAAAATTAAGTGCTCATTCATACTATTCTGTGTTTTGGACCCTTGTACTTTGTGGTGACATCCACATCAATCCAGGTCCTAATTCACCTCCGAGCTAAACTCTTTACTACCAGAAACACCAAAAGTCTCACACAATAAATTCAATGAATGTGAAATGAAACCTGTCGGAACTTGAATCTTTCGACTTCGATGGCTTCTCCGAGACCGGCTAAGGGACACTACACCCGAAATTGTGAAATCCCGCCTCAGCAAGTCATTTCGCTCTTCAGACGTGATCGTGCTACCGTGGTGGTGGAGTGATGATTGACTTAGTGAACAATTTATCTTTGGCCTGCTAACACGAAGATAATGACCTGGAGACGAAATGTGAAATATTGGGGTGGAGCTACTCTACCAAATAATAAAATATAATCGGTTGTTCTACAGACCACTAGGTGGTAGCCACGTTGATTGAGCAATGCTTAGAATCCGTGCTAAAAGGCTCATCCTAGAGCGCCGATAATATTGGTTGGTTGATTTCAATTTGATACAAGTGGTCCCACTCCACAAATGGTAAGATACTGATGTGTGACCAGTGGTTTATCGAGCATTTTATAAATGGTCTTGGTCTAAAAACGGCCCAAGATGGCGGCAGGGCGGGGTTGGAATTGTGTTCGCTCCGTGTTTTAATTTTATTTTGTTTTATGTTTAGAGTGCTAACATCTAGGACAAAGGCGACCAATTGCGCGAAATGTATTTCATATAAAGGCTGGCTATCGGTTCCCCTGTTGAAGATGCGCTGTTTCGATGCAATTGCACTATTTCTGTCGTCAACTTTGTGCTGCCAGGCTATAATGGAGAAACAGGCATACGTTGCAAAACACTCCCCCTGCCGCGATACCTGGGCCGGCCAAAGCTCGAGCTTGGAGACGCCCGTCGACCATCAGCGCTAATGAGGTGGTGTGAGGGTACAGTCTTCGCTTTTTGGTGCGGTGACCCTACTAATGGCGTTGGCGGGTGACGTGCAGATTGAACCCGGGTCCAATAGTGACAGCTCTCCTCCCCCTCGGCCATCTGTTTGCAACCACCCCCGTGACGGGGGACGCTCAAAGGACGTGACCGGCTCTGTTTACATGAACTGCGGAGTTTGCGGGTGGGCATAAACTGAGAGACTTCAATCTCCATTTCGCTGATAGTTCATGAGTTACGACGTCATTTGTGCTACAGAGACCTGGCTAAACGCGAACATATCCGAAGGTGGAGATTATCAGCAGCCAATATCGGTTTACCGGCGGGATCTACAAAACGACATCACTCATCTGGCAACAAGTCTGGAGAGGGCCTTGATAGCAATATCTTCAAAATTTAAATCTCGTCAAAGACCTGATCTTGAATCAGACTTTGAAATAGTTTGGACGAAATAATTCTAAATCAATAGTCGAAGTGTTTCATTGGCTGTGTTTATTTACCTCCCCCACCATCAATAGTATTACTAGCAAAACTACAAGAGTCCTCTCTCTTGTCAGTCAACAATGAGAGAAAGTGACCAGGTGCTTCTCGTGCGGGACTTCACCTGCCTGGCATTAATTTGGTCAACTTTAAACGAGACTCGAAAACTGTTTGCAACCAACATTAACCTCCCTGTCGGCACCTACTCTTTTATCAGGGATATAATAAGTGAATTCAATTGTCACAAAACAACTCTTTACCTACTGCAACAATACATTTTCGACCTAATTCTTACCACCCCCAGCACCCTCAACTCAAGTAATCAGATATCCACACACAGAACCACCCGCTAAACTCCGATCCACTCCGCTCTGGTCATACAACATGTCTCTCCCCGCATTTCCAGGGGTATACAAACCACCGCCCACAGGAAAATGTACAACTGGAGAGAGTTAAACTCCCTGCGTTGGCCAACCAACTAGTGGTTGCCGTGGGACTTGGCTTGCGTGGTGGAAGTGTTGAAGACTGCTGCACAACGTTTTACGATCTCCTTTCATGAAAAACAATCGGCGAGACTGTGAATGAATACTCAGCGTCAACCCGACCAATACCCACACGGTATGACTCTGACGTAATGGACTGTCTCAAGCAAAGTAGAGCGCACAGGAGGAGGAAAAAGTCAGGCCCTGCGATGTGAGTACATTGAGTTTAGTACATTAAGACGTGACTTTAAAAAACTGCAAGCACAAAAGTACAACCTATACATGCAAGACGTGGAAGGCGTCACTTCGCTCGTCCCCTAAACGTTTCTGGAGCTACATCCATTCAAAAATCTAGATCTAGACGATTCAGTAGACAGGAGGCTACAATGACACAACAGCGGCTTAATGTATTATGAATGTTGTGGAAATTTCTCAGACTTTTCAAATCTTATTTCAACGAACGAGTGATTACCCGACAAACGAACTTCCACACTATTTAACGATAACTCTAGCATCAGGGATCAATAAGTAACTTTTCTATATCAAAGCCAGATATCACTAAAAAATTAAGAGCCTACTGTAACAGCAAATCGCCAGGACCGACAACATCCCAGTTGTTTATTATCAAACGCGTGTGCCGACGTGGTAGCCGTGCCACTGCACCTTACTCTACAACCGCATGCTGCAAGAGGGGGCTATCCAGCAGTGGAAGCACGGTACGTCATCAGTCCACAAGGGTGGAGACAAGACAGCTAACTTACCAAAAATAAGGCCGATAGCACTCACTGATACAATATTTCGAAGGTTTGGAGCAATTTGTGTAGGCTCACTACTTCGTAATGTACCAGCACAGCCATTCCCCCATCACAGCACGGGTTTATTTGCCAGAGATCCACAACTTCTAATCCTGCCGATTTACTAATGCAAGTGCTGGAGAATATAACAACTCTGTACAAGTAGATGCAATATCACTGACTTTCAAAGGCTTTCGACATGCGTCAATTCACCAACTATTAATTTAAATACAAAAGCTGGGGTATACTGTCAAATGATAAATTTACTAATAGATACTTACATTACGAGCAAAGCAATCTGTCGTGTTGGGGGCACTCTTCTAAAACCTCAAAGCGTAACCTCTGGGTCCCCACAAGTTCAATATTAGGACCCTGTTTTTCGACGTGTTTTTATGTGAATTACGTCAGCCTAGGTTTGTTTTCATTATTATGTACGCTGACGACGCAAAATATTTACCCCATAAAATGTCTGCAAGATTGCCTTAAATTTACAACAAAGACTTGAAACGGTTAACAGCTGGTGCGATGCCTGGAAAGGTATTTAAATGTCAAACTGCTTAACAATAACATTCTCCCCCCCAAAAAAATATTAATACAGTCTACTTTACAATATAGGGTTGGAATGACATTGAAAAGGGTGGACAATGTGAAAGACTTGGGTGTCACTCATCTCCTCGGACCTGTCACTTTCGATAGACACTACACAACTATGCTAGGTAAAGCATTTCGAATTGACTAGGTTTCCTAAGGCGATCGGCCCCCGAGAATTCTCTCTTCACACCATTCGTGTTTGGACCTCGCGTCTTGTAAGGCCGATTGTAGGCACGTCATGGCAGTGTTATCTGGTCTCCTTTACCATGTAACCAAAATCAAAGTGTAGAGAGGCGCAACAACGGTAATAAAGTGGTTCTGTAACTAGACAAGGTGTTGACTATCACAAGGAAAGATTACCCAAACCACTGTAAAATACAATAAGTTGCAGTCACTAAAATCAGACGGTTGACTTCGGATATCTATATTTCTTTCAAAGGCTAGTGAGAAACGAAATAGCTTCCTGTATTTGCTAGAGTTGATTCTTTCAAATACCCCTGTAGGCGTCACGCCCACACTAACCTCTTCTACACATCAAATATAGAATAGATCTACACAAAACTCTGTGGGTTATCCGTGTCAGAACAGTTATAACAAGGTATCAATCTCATAATGGAATTACCTGGACTATTGCTGACACCATGCACAAACCCCCCCTCCGGCAAATTGCTTTCACAAACTTTGTAAATAAAGTGTTTATCGCATGAATGCATTGCAAGGAAACTGTTCATACTTAAAAACACTGTAACAATTGGCAAACAAACATAAACAGCTACCCACACCACTATAACAACAAAACATTACTGATACAATATAATGCACTGTAAATACCGCTAAAAATTAAGTTATCTTACTTTACTTACTACTAAGATGTCATCACTGTATTAGTATAATGAGTTCGATAAATTTGTTGATCTTAATTATTTGAACTGTTAAATTTAACATTTTATGTTACCAAGAGTTCATTGATAAGGTGTCCTGTATTTACAGTATAATATATAAGTCATGTTAATCGTAGTGTAATTACTCTTTATCAAATCCATGTATCTCTGGAACTTTGTTCTGTTATGGATAAATAAATAAACAAAAAAAAAAACAAACAAAAAAACAACAAACAAACAAACAGAACAAACAAACAAACAAGACAAACAAACAAACAAACATATCTCCATGTTGGTCGTAGCTTTTTCAATGTCAAACTTCTTCGCCTGCAGATCCTGGCCTATACAACACGCTTTGTACCGGCCAAGTGAAACTTTTAATAAAAATCTGTTATTGGGGGGCAGGAGCGAAGCGAAAAACCTATTCACTTACCCTGAGTTAAATAACCTGGATGATTTTTTCGTCTGTTTTGTTTGTTCTCTACCGGGCAAAAACGGCTGTGCGATCTGAAGAAAATTAAAGGGGACCCACCATATCTCGACAATTAGATCTACCGAGTTTTGGGAACATCGAAGAAATAGTTACCATAAATGTCATACCTGAAGACTATTTCAATTTTTAATGCGATATTTTCATGAAAATTTGTCAAGCGACGGGCCATATGGCTACTCCGATCTAGTGAAACTTTTAGGAACGTTCGAAGTCACTATACTAAGATATGATATGATTCTAGGACAATCAAAGAAATATTTCTCATAAAAATCTTACTTAGGACATCGATAATTATCATTGCTCATCATCAACGCGACTGGAAAAGGCGTACGGCCTTAGCGACCTAGTTTATAACTTTATTATAAACCATCATTAATAACACACGGGTGAGGTAAATTTAAAGTAGAGAGTGAAAGAAAAGTGTTTGTAAACGACGACGACGTGGGAAAACTAGGCGCTTCAACCGTTAGGTCATATTGCGCCGCCTGTGAAGAAAGTAAATGAGAAAGAGGTAATGCAGGTATGTTTTGTGATGATTAGAGTGTTTTCAAGTGTTATAAAATGAACAAAATAAAATGATTGATGAAGAGTATTAGCAAAATAAAAGTTATGTATGTTAGGAAAATTAAAGAAAATAAAACAAGTGATGATGTGAATTAATTTGTTAAATAGATAACTTATGGATGAGAAAATTAAGAAAGTTGGTCGCCCCGTTTTCAATGATAGAAGTGCCTCATTTGATTGGGAGAGATAAATTGCGTGCGCAAGGCATCATATTGGTACATTCTGCTAGCAATGATGTACGGTTAAAGGTCGACATCACATGTGTCAAATATGGGAATAAACCTTTTTCTCTTGTAAGAGATAGAAATTGAGAAAGTTTGTCGCCGTTTTCAATGAAAGAAAGTTCCTTCATATGATTGGGAGAGATCAAATTGCGTGCCGCAAGGGCATCATATTGGTACAGTTCTGCTAGCATATGATGTACGGTTAAAAGGGTACATCACATGTGTCACATATGGGAATAACCTTTTCTCTGTAAGAGATAGAAAATTTAGAAAGTTCGTCGCCAGTTTTCAATGATAGAAGTTCTCATATGATTGGGAGAGATTAAATTGCGGGCGCAAGGCATCACATTTGATACATTCTGCTAGCATATGATGTACGGTTAAAGGTACATCACATGTGTCACATATGGGAAAAAACCTTTTCTTTTGTTAAGAGATAAAAATTTTGAAAGTTTGTCGCCGTTTTAATATGATAGAAGTTCTTCATATGATTGGGAGAGATCAAATTGCGTGCGCAAGGCATCATATTTGGTACATTCTGCTAGCATATGATGTACGGTTAAAGGTACATCACAGGTCACATATGGGAATAACCTTTTCTCTTGTTAAGAGATAAAAATTTAGAAAGTTTGTCACCGTTTTAATATGATAGAAGTTCTTCATATGATTGAGAGAGATCAAATTGTGTGCGCAAGGCATCACATTTGGTACATTCTGCTAGCATATGATGTACGGTTAAAGGTACATCACATGTGTCACATATGGGAATAACCTATTCTCTGTTAAGAGATAAAAATTTAGAAAGTTTGTCGCCGTTTTAATATGACAGAAGTCTTCATATGATTGGGAGAGATCAAATTGCGTGCGCAAGGCATCATATTTGGTACATTCTGCTAGCATATGATGCACGATTAAAGGTAACATCACATGTGTCACATATGGGAATAAACCTTTCTCTTGTTAAGAGATAAAAATTTAGAAAGTTTGTCGCCGTTTTAATATGATAGAAGTTCTTCATATGATTGGGAGAGATCAAATTGCGGGCGCAAGGCATCATATTTGATACATTCTGCTAGCATATGATGCACGGTTAAAGGCACATCACATGTGTCACATATGGGAACTACCTTTTCTCTTGTTTAGAGATAAAAAATTTAGAAAGTTTGTCGCCGTTTTAATATGATAGAGGTTCACTCATATGATTGAGAGAGTTTAAATTGCGTGCGCAAGGCATCATATTTGGTACATTCTGCTAGCATATGATGTACGGTTAAAGGTACATCACATGTGTCACATATTGGAATAACCTTTTCTCTTGTTAAGAGATAGAAATTTAGAAAGTTTGTTGCCGTTTTCTAATGATAGAAGTTCCTCATATGATTGGGAGAGATCAAATTGAGTGCGCAAGGCATCATATTTGATACATTCTGCTAGCATATGATGTACGGTTAAAGGTACATCACATGTGTCACATATGGGAATAACCTTTTCTCTTGTTAAGAGATAAAAATTTAGAAAGTTTTCGCCGTTTTAATATGATAGAGGTTCCTCATATGATTGGGAGAGATTAAATTGCGTGCGCAAGGCATCATATTTGGTACATTCTGCTAACACATGATGTACGGTTAAAGGTACATCACATGTGTCACATATGGGAATAACTTTTTCTCTGTTAAGAGATAGAAATTTAGAAAGTTTGTCGCCGTTTATCATATGATAGAAGTTCCTCATATGATTGGGAGAGATCAAATTGCGTGCGCAAGGCATCATATTTGATACATTCTGCTAGCATATTATGTAGCGGTTAAAGGTACATCACATGTGTCACATATGGAAATAACCTTTTCTCTTGTTAAGAGATAGAAATTTAGAAAGTTTGTCGCCGTTATCATATGATAGAAGCTCTTCATATGATTAGGAGAGATCGAATTGCGTGCGCAAGGCATCATATTTGATACATTCTGCTAGTATATGATGTACGGTTAAAGGTACATCACATGTGTCACATATGGGAATAACCTTTTCTTGTTAAGAGATAAAAATTTTGAAAGTTTGTCGCCGTTTTAATAATTATGATAGAAGTTCTTCTTATGCTTGGGAGAGATCAAATTGCGTGCGCAAGGCATCATATTGGTACATTCTGCTTTGCAATGATGTACGGTTAAAGGTACATCACATGTGTCACATATGGGAAAAAACCTTTTCTCTTGTTAAGAGATAAAAATTAGAAAGTTTGTCGCCGTTTTAAATGATAGAGGTTCCTCATATGATTGGGAGAGATTAAATTGCGTGCGCAAGGCATTTATTTGGTACATTCTGCTAGCACATGATGTACGGTTAAAGGTACATCACATGTGTCAATATGGGAATAACCTTTTCTTGTTAAGAGATAGAAATTTAGAAAGTTTGTTGCCGTTTTCTAATGATAGAAGTTCTCATATGATTGGGAGAGATCAAATTGCGTGCGCAAGCATCATATTTGATACATTCTGCTAGCATATGAGTACGGTTAAAGGTAATCACAGTGTCACATATGGGAATAACCTTTTCTTTGTTAAGAGATAGAAAAATTTTGAAAGTTTGTTTGCCGTTATCATTGATAGAAGTTCTTCATATGATTGGGAGAGACGAATTGCGTGCGCAAGGCATCAAAATTTTGATACATTTCTTAGTATATGATGTACGGTTAAAGGTTTAAACACATGTGTCACATAGGGAATAACCTTTTCTCTTGTTAAGAGATAAAAATTTAGAAAGTTTTCGCCGTTTTAATATGATAGAGGTTCCTATATGATTGGGAGAGATTTAAATTTGCGTGCGCAAGGCATCAATTTGGTACATTTCTGCTAGCACATGATGTACGGTTAAAGGTACATCACATGTGTCACATATGGGAATAACCCTTTTTTCTTGTTAAGAGATAGAAATTTAGAAAGTTTGTCGCCGTTATCATATGATAGAAGTTCCTCATATGATTGGGAGAGATCAAATTGCGTGCGCAAGGCATCATATTTGATACATTCTGCTAGCAATGATGTACGGTTAAAGGACATCAATGTGTCAATAGGAAATAACCTTTCTCTTGTTAAGAGATAGAAATTTAGAAAGTTTGTCGGCCGTTATCATATGATAGATGCTCTTCATATGATTGGGGGAGATCGAATTGCGTGCGCAAGGCATCATATTTGATACATTCTGCTAGTATATGATGTACGGTTAAAGGTACATCACATGTGTCACATATGGGAATAACCTTTTCTCTTGTTAAGAGATAAAAATTTAGAAAGTTTGTCGCCGCTATAATATGATAGAAGTTCTTCATATGATTGGGAGAGATCAAATTTGCGTGCGCAAGGCATCATATTTGGTACATTCTGCTAGCATATGATGCACGGTTAAAGGCACATCACATGTGTCACATATGGGAATAACCTTTTCTCTTGTTAAGAGATAAAAATTTAGAAAGTTTGTCGCCGTTATAATATGATAGAAGTTCTCATATGATTGGGAGAGATCAAATTGCGTGCGCAAGGCATCTATTTGATACATTCTGCTAGCATATGATGCACGGTTAAAGGTACATACATGTGTCATATGGGAATAACCTTTTCTCTTGTTAAGAGATAAAAATTTAGAAAGTTTGTCGCCGTTTTAATATGATAGAAGTTCTTCATATGATTGGAGAGATCAAATTGCGTGCGCAAGGCATATATTGGTACATTCTGCTAGCAATGATGACGGTTAAAGGTACATCACATGTGTACATATGGGAATAACCCTTTTTCTTGTTAAAGATAAAAAAAATTTGAAAGTTTGTGCCCTTTTAATATGAAGAAGTTTTTCTATGATTGGAGAGATCAAATTCGGCGCAAGGATCAATTTGTACATTTTGCTAGCATAATGCGGTTAAAGGAATCACATGTGCAAATATGGAAAACCTTTTTTCTTTTAAAAGATAAAATTTAGAAAATTTT
>JAMZAV010010743.1:0-21364 GCA_024449915.1 Sweltsa coloradensis
ACAAAAAATCCCCAAAACCTGTACTTATGTGGGGAAACCCATCCGCTTTTCCGTCGTGCCCGCGTACCAAAAGGCCTGTGACCAGCAGGCTCCACCTCGTACAACCCAAGGACGTCGCCTGTCAAAGAAGGCAACTAACCTCTGTGTTCACACGTCCAGGCGTATCATATGCCTCTGCAATAACAAATCCAGGAAACTCACAGTTCCATATCGTACAACAGCATACACAGCACCCAACACCTCTCCCTCACCAGCGGCTACCACTTCAACACTATCCATCGCAACCATCCTACAAACTTAAAAATCATACCGCGTCTCCGAACGCCGACCTTTGCCCAAAGGTCTGGAACATTATAATGGGCATCGATGAAGCAGTCAAGGAACTCAATCCCAGCCCTGTTCAAAATACTTTAAGTGACATGCTATTCAAATAAGCTAAATGTTCTTAACATGGCCCCTTAATCCCGTAAGCTTATTATTTTGTTTTGGAACGAGAATGAAGGCGTAATTTCAAAAACTCCACAACTGTTACACCTTTTAAAAAATCTATCGAATGCAATTTGCACTGATAAAAGAGACACATCTTCTACCCTAACAGAAGTGGGCACTTCCAGGATTTTCTGTCATTGGAACTGACCGCAAAAGAGCTACAACAACACGTCGAGGGGGGGAACAGCCACCCTAGTAGCAAACGAAATCAACCATTATCAGCTGGCCCTGCCAACACCGGCCAAATTCCTTGAAGCTACTGCAGTAGAAGTGACCTCGCTGGGAGAACCTCTCCAACAAGTATCCATCTATCACCCACTTCTAGGAAGCATTCACCCCTCAGATACAGAGACTCTTTCCAGGAACCACACCTACTGTTGTGGCAGGTGATCTAAGTCCTAAACATAAGTACTGAAACTCGATTGTAGAAAACCCTAGGGGTGCCCAACTACTGGCACACTACGTGAACTTTGGCTACAGGGTTGTTGGCCCTGTCGATCCCACATATATCTACCCTAGAAATAGGACCACCGCGGACGTTCTAGACATTGCCATACTCAGGAATGTCAGCGTATCCTACGACCTCCAATCGCTCCAGGCGTTGACGTCGGACCATAATATAGTACTTCTGATCCTGGGAAACACTAAACTGAAGTCCTCCACACACACAATTCCAGACTACAAGAGAGACAACTGGGACCTTTCCCGTCAGCTTGTGACCCAAAATCTGAACAATCCAGTGCCTCTTTAAATAAAGCTGAGAATTGACGAGTGCATTCTTCATCTTGAGACCAGAGTCGTTTCAGCATTTGATACTGAAGTTCCCAGGACTACCAGACCAAAGCCATCGTACATGGACATCCCTCCTGCAGGGCTAAAGCGATCGATGCTAATGAAGAATACTGCCCGTCGACGGTGGGAGGCGTTTCGAACTCCTGACCTGCGCATTGAATACAACAACCTATGCAGAGAGCTACGCCGCGATATTGCTGCACACCGCCGACATCAGTGGGAGGAAAAACTTCAAACTCTGTTAGTTGCCGATTACTCAATCTGGCCCATAGTTAAATCATTATTTAAAAGTGGTATTCCCAATCCATCACTGGACACACCATCTGTACCTGCAATCAGCAGCACTGAAAAGGCAAACGCCCTAGAGGATGTTATGCAGAACGCTTTTCTGACGTTTGCTCCAGTCGCCTCATCGCCTGACATAGACGGACCCATTGAACGGTACTATACAACAACAATAAAACAACCTTTATCTGCCGGCGACTTGTGTACCTCTGCAGAACTTACGTCGATTCTTCGAGATCTCTTTATTTTGTTTTGTAATTTGGACAAGTGATTATGCTGATTACCAAGAAAGGGTGTGATTTTGGAATGTATATGTTTGAGTGTTTATATTTGTGCACAGTTTCAAGAAACAATATTATAGGGCCATTTAAGATTGGTACGATACTCTACCTAGTATCTATGAGGAACAAAGAATTAGCAGGTTAAAGCCGATTCATAAAATTCCCCAAAACGTAAATTTTCGGAAATTTTAGGATAAAAAACTTTAAAAAATCTCGAAAAATCACAGTTACTAGATACAATGTTTTAAACGGTCATTTTAGTGTAGTGGCTAGGGGGTTGTGTTTCCCACTCTAAACTTGTGTTGTGGTCGTTGTTGTTGTAGTTTGGCTTCCAACTGGAGAGAAACCTCGAGCACAGCATGATGCTCTACGTCTACATCGTGCTCGTTCTGGTGGAGACAATGTGTGTGTTCTGGCTGTACGGGACCCAGACGTTCAGTGATGACATTCATTTCCTGCTCGGCGACCAGCCCACGCTCTTCTGGAAGATATGCTGGAGGATCATACCGGCCGTGATCTTGGTGAGTAACATCGCGATTGGCCCAGAGCATTCATGGATCTGCCAATCGTACAAGACGATTCAAGAGAAAACAGTCCACCTCGAAAACATTAGTGAGTAAGAGGCGAGAATATTACTCTCCGAAAATAGAGGCGAGCTCTGGCAATCTTCGTCGGGGTCACCTCCCCTTTCCCTTGACGACTTTCCCGACGACGATGACAACGACAAAAAGAACGATGACAAAGACGATGACGACCGCGACGTAAAAGTCCTCCTTTCCTTCCCCTACCAGTGGCAGATTACTTTCCTACCCAAATCCCCTCGGCAAGAGTGGCGCGTTATGACCATTATGAACGGGTGACAGGCCCTTAATCTAAATTAGCTACTAAAAGAATTAAATTCAACTTTGTCCATTGTAAAATTCTATAACGTCTTAATCTACTTTTGTCATAGAAACCGGTCTATCCGCTAGAATATTTTGTCCGACAGTGTGTCTCAAGCTTAAAAACGCAAGACTGATTGAGGTGGTGCCATGCTCGAATATTGTTGAGACCGACAATCCAGACTGAAGGTTTCTCCCGAGGTTTTCTCATCAGTCATTCATGCTAATGCAAGGGATTTAGTCCTCTTAAACAGCGCTCGTACATCCCTTCACGATGGTCATAAATCCAATATAGACCCTCCCTAGAGAATATAGACACTTAAAGAGGGGCACGCATTGCACCCTGGGCAGGTTTACGCGATAAATTTGATTTTATTATTTCGCACCTCTGCCAACCATGTTAAATGCTCCCCGACATTGCTTTCATTCACTGTAGCTGACGGTGATCTACTGTCCAGTAAGGAAGAAGGACTTTCTCGACAGTGACAACACCATCCTGACTGTGGAGATCGTCGGCATCGTGTTCTGCGTGCTTCACATCTCACCTATATTCATAGGAGGCATCTACAAGTGTATCAAGTATCTGAAATATCACGTAAGGCTTTGGATACTATATTCGTAGAGGAGGATAATTTCATTTCATTTCATTTCATTTTATTATTCATCATACATCATACAGATTATGACTGATTGTGTCCAAGGTAGTATGAGGTAAAATTTGTGACCTAATGTATTATATAACATCAAGGTTGTATGGAAAGTCAAGAAAAATCTTACAAAAAAAATAAATTCAATAAATTAATAATTGGGTCTTCACTGTCCATAATCCCAATCACATAAAAAAGTACATTAACCAACCAAACAGTGAACTATTCTTTTGCTTGGTTATTACGCGATATTGAATGTTAAATATGTGTCCGTATTTTGTACCCTCTCTTGCTCACCATATCACGAACTCCTCTTTTTCATCGTCCATCATTCTCTTTATCGTTATTCCTCAACATCCTCCCCTTAATCTCTAGGTTTGGTGTAAAATAGTTCCTGGCTGGCCTTAATCCCACCTAGACAATATATACGTCTATCTACCTCTACTCGCCCCTATATTGAACCTTCTATCACTCTCACCTCTCTTTCTCCCCCTACATCCCACCAATCACCATTTCTCTCAAACCTTCTCTCCCACCTCTATACCTCTCTCAACCATCTCACCGTCTCTCCAACCCTCTATCCCTCTCACCTTCTCTCCCACGCCCTAATCCCCTCTCTTCCTCTCCCCACCCTTTCTCACAATCTCACTCTTCTCCCCATCTCCCGTCACTCTCTCTCTCTTTCTCTCCCTCTCTCTCTCTCTCTCTCTCTCTCTCTCTCTCTCTCTCTGGTTGGTGGAAGAGAAGGCTAACAGGCCTTAATCCCGCATCAATTAAGACGACAATCAAATCAAATCAAATTTCTCTCTCTCTCTCTCTCTCTCTCTCTCTCTCTCTCAACATTCCTCTCTGCGCCTTAGAACCTGGTCGGGGTGCTCAAGTCGGAGAACGAGTGGGGTCACCCGGACTCTCAAGAGCGCCTCATGCGTCGCATCTACAACCCCCGCCATGAGACCCGGTTCAGACGACGAGACACGACCTGTAAACATCGCTGCCTCAAGGGGAGCCCTGTCCTAGCCGAGCTCATAGCCCGCGAGGAGCAGGCAGCTGCCCAGGTACGTCATCAGGCATTAGGTGTATAGTGTAAGGGTAGAGACACAACACCACTGCATATGTCATTTGAGTGTATAGTGTGAGGGTAGAGACACGACCTGTAAACATCGCTGCCTCAAGGGGAGCCCTGTCCTAGCCGAGCTCATAGCCCGCGAGGTGCAGGCAGCCGCCCAGGTACGTCATCAGGCATTAGGTGTAAAGTGTGAGGGTAGAGACCACAACACCACTGCATATGTCATTGAGTGAAGTGAGAGGGTAGAGATACAAAACTACTGCAGATGTCATTGAGTGTAGTGTGAAGGTAGAGATACAAAACACTGCAGATGTCATTTAGTGTAGTGTGAAGGTAGAGATACAACACTACTGCAGATGTCATTGTGGGTAGTGTGGAGGTAGAGATACAAAACTACTGGAGATGTTATTGTGTATTGTGATGGTAGACACAAACACATTGGAGATGTCATCAGGCATTGAGTCTAGTGTGAGGAAAGATACACAACATCATTGGAGATGCCGTAAAAATTGTAAATAATAAATCACAAAATTATTTTTTTGTGTTATTGTTTGGTATCGTGTAATAATTAAACATTATGTTTGTTTTTTTAGCTGGACATCAAGCTTGCAAACTCGTTGGCAGCCACAGACAACTAATTACACTGCTTGCGCCTCCATGAGAGAAATCTGTTCTCGTTATCACACCAAAACAACCAATGAATTGGGGACCGACGGTTGTGACATACTTTGCTGCAACCCGCGCTCCAATATTACGACTGATATGAGTATTATTGTTATAAAAGTGGATGGTAGAATGGTCTGGTATATGACGATAATAGTGTTATTGTGGTTATGAATATTATTAAATAGATTATAAAATGTTTTTATCTTTTTTTATATTGTGGTTCCAACGAAAAAACTCGGATAGCATTGATATCGTATTCCCAACATAACACTGTCTCAACTCTTTTCACGCTAGTTCAGTGTTGGTCTAGCACACTGAGAAACTCTGCGATCTAGCACAGATATTCTTGCTTCTGTTGGCTACACCGATTAAATCTCTTGCGTCATTCTATTTCATTATTTGCGCATTCATACCAAAGATCTTTGTTAATATTACCCCCACTTGCGACAAGAGCATCTACGTTCTATTGATTGGAATCCTCATATTATTATTTATAAGAATTTTAGCTTTCACTCAGAAATACATTAATTACGATTTTGTTTGGATGGCAATATATTTGGTTTATTTGTTTTGTCAATTTTTTAAATTTTGTATATTAGTATTAGTATAAATAGTTTAAGGGCGCTTTAACAGCTAAGATTATTTGAGGCTCGAAGATAAAAACAATTTCTATAAGTTTGATTTACCACCATGTATACTTCTTTCCAAGGGGTGGCACGCAAAGGGTGACGCGGGGGAACAAGGGGGGGACAGGCCTGTGCTGGTCAGAGCCACCCACAAGCGTATGGGGAGGGCAGGGGTTCCCCCACGTCGTGGTCGTCTTCGTCTGATTCATCTTCCGTCCGTGTTGTCATTGTCGTCGACGTCGGGGTGGTAGTGAAAGGAAGGGGAAAGTTCCCCGACGACGACCCAGAGCTCGCCATTAGTTTCAGGGAGTGAAAAACCCCTAATCACGGGCCAAACCACGAGAAGGTTGCGAGTTGGACTTTGGTAATAAAACTCATACTAATGTTAAATTGACCTCAAATTAACACTCGGCAGCTCAATCTAAGCATATTACACGAAATTCAATAAAATCGGAGTATAAACAGCAAAAGTAACATTCTTGGCCTCCAATTTCACTTTTTTTGGTAAGGCTTTGGATTATAAAATGCAAATGTGTACCGATATTCGTATTCAGCACCTGCTAAGTATATGTATAAAGTAAAAATAATTCAACAGACTAAATTACACACAAAAATTGGAAATCATCCTGGATTGAGTTTTGTAATAATGTAGGAAATCAGATTAACCATGTTCTCAATTACCTTTGACTTCAAAATTACACTATAGGTAGCTCAATATACGCGTAGAAACGGAAATTTTTCAGAATTTGCATGACCATTACGTTAAAATTAATAGTTGCAAATTCTATTTTGCCAAGCTTTTCAAGGATGTTGTTACGGGACACTGTACGTTTATGAATTAAGAATGCGCAAATGTGGAAGGGTAGATGAGCTTGGCCCTTTTTTAGATCTCATTTCTTTTGAGTGTGTAAGGTTTGGCTGTATTTTTACAAGTTTTTGTTATGTGTGTAAAAATATAAACAAACAAAACCGCATTAAAAAGCAAAAAACATTTTTAAAAAAATTGTTTTTGTTCTTGCTATTAGGTTTGCCTGAAATGAAAGCCTAGTCTTCTGAAACGTTGAAGTTTTAATTAAATAATTGTCATAAAACATTTATATTGCGTGATTATTTCCGTAAAGTGTAAACTAACATTAACCATGAATCACGAAAGCCTACAACATATCATATAATAAATGCCATATTAAAATGTTTTACGGTAGAACCTCGTACCTTGTTAAAATTGCTGTCCTAGTTGGACGTTGTTGAGTGAATGCAGCGTTTCGCCAATATTACAATTGGCCACTTCAGACGAGTGTCGAGCTGTTACCAGGCCGAGCACTGTCACTGCACTGCTGACTTGCTTGATGATGTCTTAATGCCTCGTTGCGTCCGCGCAGGCTCTGACGTGTCAATAAACCCAGGCGGTCTCGCATCAGGAAGTGCGGGGCGGCGAGGTTCTTTGGCGTTGATCAGCTTTTCCCTGGTTCGGCTTCTAGTGGTAGGCCCGTTTTGTAGTCTGTCTCGAATAGGAGCATCATCAACAGCTATTGTATTTCGGTCACAAGTGGGAGGGGTTGCGTGAGCCCTGCTGACCTGAGTTGTCTGGAACTCGTAGGCACAATAGCTGCATTCCTTTTTTGCCTCTTGTTAGTCAGTGGCGCTATTGTATGTTCCACCAGTGGAGAATTGACTAAAGATTCACTTGGTTTAATAAGAACGTTCTTCATGATCGGTCCCCATGCCGTAACAAGGCGTTGGCTGTCATCACGCTTGTTCTGGTTGTTGGGTCTCTACTCTAATTCAATTGACTCACGTATAATCCGAGGGTATACTCGATCCACACGGGCTATTGATTTTATGCCCGATAAATTAATAGAGTAAGCTTTCTCACAAACATGCGTTGCCAAAGCCGAGGTTTTCTCTTGCGAGTTTGTGCTCCTGGAGCCTCTGGGACATTTTTCTACCAGTTTGTCCCACATGTTATGCAAGATGGCCTTGAACCAAATTCAATGACCATGCCATTTTTTTTAATGATTTCGAGTTAATTTTTTTTACATTTTCACCACAAAAATCGGTGGCTTGGCGCTCGTCATTAGGCGAAATGATCTTACTTCTTTTCAAAGCGAAACTGGGAAGAAAGAATGAAAAGTTAGGCATAACTTTTTAAAATTTTGAAGGAGAACTTGGCTGCCGTTTTTTTTTTTTTTTTTTACAAATTATTGTAGTTGTACTGGCTACTACTACTACCAGAGTCGATAAAGAAGTTTCCCCGTTGGGGAGGTCCTCCAACTCCCTATACCGCCCTGGGTTAAATAAAAAGTCGGTTTTTGGCGTTTGGAATCTAAATCTAACGTTCCGCGCGACATCTGTGTGACGATTGATGGAACTACTTCAATAAAATAACGTCACTTTTCTACTAGTAGTTAAACAGTCGATGACGACAAATGGCGGAAACGTCAAAATATTAAATACGATCGAATGTTGGCGAATGTTTTGGAGTAAAGCAAACTATCTTTATTGATGAGGATATTTCTGATGGTGTAGACCTAAGCTTAGGACCTAGGCCGACAATATGTATTGTTCAAGATTTCGATTTGAATGCCAAGGGCGTACTTACGTCTGAAAACTGTATTGTAGCCTTGGGCCTAGGCTACACTTACGTCCGTTAGGCTTGAACAAGACATATCTCAAATTATTTCGCACGAAAATGACAGTGACGCCTGCGCAACACTTTATAGTACAATAATAAATCAAAAGTAAATGGTTTTAAAAGACTAGGGCCCAGGGCTAATATGATTGAAATAAAATTGAAGTTTGACGTTTCGTCTGTTATTTGTTGATATCAGCGTCACTGCACATCGATAATCTACTGACCGTATTTAGCGTGCAGTGCTTTTATTAGTTTCATATTTAAGCCGCCCTCAGCGCGCAGAGCGTTAGATTCCGTTTTGACTTGGGAGCAGAGTCGATAAAGAAGTTTCCCCTTTGGGGAGGTCCCCTTACTCCCAAGTCAAAACGGAATCTTATGGCGTTTTCCATTGGCCGCACTCAGGTCGCACTAGTGCGCACTGGTGCGCCCTGGATTGCCACTTGTCTTTTCATTTGTTCAGTTTAGCAATGTTATTCAAGTGGAGGTTGACAACAATGACATCTCTGCACTCGCCGAGTGCATGCCAATGGAAAACGCCATAACGCTCTGCGCGCTGAGGGCGGCTTAAATATGAAACTAATAAAAGCACTGCACGCTAAATACGGTCAGTAGATTATCGATGTGCAGTGACGCTGATATCAACAAATAACAGACGAAACGTCAAGGGCTAGTCTTTTAAAACGATTTACTTTTGATTTATTATTGTACTATAAAGTGTTGCGCAGGCGTCACTGACATTTTCGTGCGAAATAATTTGAGATATGTCTTGTTCAAGCCTAACGGACGTAAGTGTAGCCTAGGCCCAAGGCTACAATACAGTTTTCAGACGTAAGTACGCCCTTGGCATTCAAATCGAAATCTTGAACAATACATATTGTCGGCCTAGGTCCTAAGCTTAGGTCCTACTCCATCAGAAATATCCTCATCAATAAAGATAGTTTGCTTTACTCCAAAACATTCGCCAACATTCGATCGTATTTAATATTTTGACGTTTCCGCCATTTGTCGGCATCGACTGTTAACTACTAGTAGAAAAGTGAAGTAGTTTTATTAAAGTAGTTCCATCAATCGTCACACAGATGTCGCGCGGAACGTTAGATTCCGAACGCCAAAAATTGACTTTTTATTTAACCCAGGGCGGTATAGGGAGTTGGAGGACCTCCCCAACGGGGAAACTTCTTTATCGACTCTGCTTGGGAGTAAGGGGACCTCCCCAAAGGGGAAACTTCTTTTATCGACTCTGCTACTACTACAGTCTACTGGCTACTTACTTAATCGTCAGTTTCAATTAACCAGCGATTCTAAACAAACGGGTGGGGCTACAACTTTCATATTTTACATATACATTATGTTATAGTGATCTAGTGCCTTTTAAAAGAAAAATTTGAAAAAGTTTGCTGGAAGGCTTCCAAATAAAGATTTTAATATAAGCCTTATACAGGCATACAATCAACAAGTAACTAAAGTTACTTGATAATGATCGCCTACATTGTTTAAAATAAGCAAGTCGTGGGACCACTAGATATTTTACATTCTATTGTTGGTAATACCATAGCAATTAAATCAACTTTGAAAAAATTGTTATATTTAAACAAATAATTTTGCAATGGAACTTGAAAAGAAATGAGATCTAAAAAAGGGGCCAAGCTCATTTACCCTTCCACATTTGCGCATTCTTATTCATAAACGTACAGTGTCCCGTAACATAATCCTTGAAAAGCTTGGCAAAATAGAATTTGCATGACCATTACGCGTAAATTAATCTAGGTGCCCGTTAGGGCGCCGCAGCCAAGCCGCGGTGCGCTACACACTCAAGCACCTTATACACCAAGCAGAGTTGGGGTGATTTCGAGGTGTTACCCAGCCGTCATGTAACGTGATGTGAACTTGAAAACTATCACAATCGAGGGGATTTAAGTACCTGACAACACATGCCAAATTTTATTGGGGTACGACCATTCCTTCTTGGTGAAAAAATGTCTTCAAACATGCTCAAAATCACTTTAAGGATGTTAGCTACTGCTAGCTACTGCTAACATCTAATACGTCGGCCCGCGATTCTGACCAGACGGGTGGGCTTCAATGTTCATATTTTACATGGACATTAAGGTTATAGAATGATAGTCTCTTTTGAAAAAAAAAAGTTGAAAAAGTTTGTTGGAAGGCTTCCAAATAAAGGTTTTAAAATAAGCCTTAAGCACTTGGCATATAATCAACAAGTAACCATAGTTACTTGACACTTGTTGACGGTATAAGCAGAGTTAGGCGGGAAAGTGCGATACGTAAACAAATGGCGGACATTTAAAAAAATTTTCTTCTTTGTGTGGAACGAGAAAAGGTGTCATTATACTCTCATAAAACAAATCAGAAACCGTCCCTGGCCTAGGCCCAGATGTGGAAAATTATTTATAATGCAAAGTGTAGGTCTAAAGTTCCATTTGGCTATAGGACTAGATAAAATTATTACTTACATTACATGTTTTGACAAGCCTAGCCAACCCTAGGCCAGCACAACATAGTTCTGATATGAACTTGCTCAACTGTTTGTTTACATAATTGCAACAATCAAATCATTTCATACAACTTGTCTTTCGATTGGCCCGCGTTTATGAAGGCACTGCCATCTAGAATAAATATAGAACTTTTTCGAGCTCTTTGCTATACGCAAATCTTTTTAAAGTGTTTGGATTTCGTGATACTCTTTCAACCATAGACATCCTATATAATTGGCTAGACCAGCAGTCGGTGGTCCACTTCCGGTACAATTAGAAGCCATCTTAAAATGACAGTTTACATGTTAATCAAATGGGAGCGATTTGTGGTCAATAGTTCTCAAGATTGCCGCCAGGTTGACAGGTAAGCATACTAGCCTTTAACACCAAATGATTACTAAATTCCCTTATGCAATCACTTCGTATTGTTTCTTTTGTTTAATACCATGCTGCACAAGCTAAAACCATATCAAACAATCCAGTAAAATACTTTATTGCATTAAAAAAGCATAAATTAAAACACCAAATCGCCATCTTGAAATGGGCCGGTTGAGTCTTCAATTTGCCACGCTCGCGCCTGTGCGGAGGTATGGGAGACTGCTAATCTAGCCTACTATAGGGGTTTAATTAATATCAATGCTTCCAACTCACAACCCATGACGTTTTCCACGATACCGTTCAAGAATACCAATTCCTTCGAAAACGAAAACGACTTCGTTTTCAAATTGCGTTTTCAACTCATCTCCCACGAACTCATGAATTGGGGTCCAGTCCTTATACCGTCGTTATACCATGGTTATACCACCTATACCCAGGATGTACATGAATCCGGTCTAGATATTTTACATCCTATATTGTTACTGCTAATACCATAGAATTAAAATCAACTTTGATAAAAATATTATATTTTAGCAAATAATTTTGTAATGGAACTTGAAAAAGTAATGAGATCACACACATAACAAAAACTTGTAGAAATACAGCCAAACCTTACACACTCAAAAAGGAATGAGATCTAAAAAAAAGCCAAGCTCATCTACCCTTCCACATAAACGTACAGTGTCCCATAACAGCATCCTCGAAAAGCTTGGCAAATAAAATTTGCATGTTATTACGTTTAAATTAATTAGAAAAAAAGAACTTGGATAAACTATTACGTTAAATTAATAATCGCAAATTCTATTTTGCCAAGCTTTTCGAGGATGCTGTTATGGGACACTGTACTGTACGTTTATGTGGAAGGGTAGATGAGCTTGGCCCTTTTTTAGATCTCATTCCTTTTGAGTGTGTAAGGTTTGGCTGTATTTCTACAAGTTTTTGTGATGTGTGTTTAGATAGTCGGGAAACACTCCCGTAGGTGAAATTGTTATTATTTAATACAATCCAGATATTAAAAAATCCATCCCGAACGGGGTTCGAACCCGAGTCTCCCACTTTCCGGGTGGACGCCTTTGCCAACTAGACCACCGAGACGATAACTATTTAACTTCTGTATTGTCGTTACGTTTAATTTCTGGATTGTATTAAATAATAACAATTCCACCTACGGGAGTGTTTCCCGACTATCCATATCGAGAAATATACCCTCGCTCATACCTGCGTAAGGTAATAACATTATAAATATGTTTGTTTGGTCAATTCAACAGCAACAGTTTTTCGATGCTTTATTGTTCCATCCATTCAAGTTCTATAATGTAACGACAATACAGAAGTTAAATAGTTACCGTCTCGGTGGTCTAGTTGGCTAAGGCGTCCACCCGGAAAGTGGGAGACTCGGGTTCGAACCCCGATCGGGATGGATTTTTTTAATTTCTGGATTGTATTAAATTATTACGTTTAAATTAATAATTGCAAATTCTATTTTGCCATGCTTTTCAATGATGTTATTACGGGACACTATTCGTTGAATGCGCAAATGTGGAAGGATAGAATGAGCTTGGTCCTTTTTAAGATCTATTTTGTTTTGCTTGTGTAAGGTTTGGCTGTATTTTTACAAGTTTTTGTTATGTGTGGGATCTAGGGCGACGGTCGTTCGCCCGCAGTCAAGCGCACGCGAATGCTAGAAGGCGATGACTAACTCGACCCTGTTTACTCCTACCCGAGTTGAGGGGTTTTCAGCTATCTGCACACGTCGTTCCGAAAGATTTACAATCTTGAAACTCGGTATATGACCTGATATGTGGTCCATGACATACCAAAAAAAAAATCAGCCCGATCCGATTACCCGTTCTGTGTTTTAAAAAAAAAGTGCGTAAATATCGACGATAATCGTCCGGCTGGCTGGTTGGGGGGGGGGGGGGGGTAGTGGATTCTGCCAGAGAGGAATAAGAGCCTACAGAAAAAACGGTACATCTAAGAACTATGAAATTAAATTGAATTTTTAGTCAAATTAGTTATGAAAATTATGTTCTTATGTGTTTTAACCCAATCGGTCTATTCTCATTATATAAACCACATTTTGTCAACCCCCATCCCTAATAGTTTATATTTTTTTTACCTTGATTTCCAGCATTCACCACGAAGGCACCTAATGAGTTATCATCATGAAATTTGACATGATGGTACATAATAATATGAAAAATAATCCGCCGAGAGGCAATTAAGCGATATTCCACCCCCAACACCCCTCAAACTGGAATAATTCATAGCTCTGATCTTAAATTGATGTTTTATTCAAATTAGTTAATTAGTTATGTTTGAATGTGTTTTAACCCAATCGCCTATTATCATTTCCTAAACCACATTTTTTCAACCCCCATCCCTTATAGTTTATATTATATTTACCTTGATTTCCAGCATTCACCATGAAGGCACCTAATGAGTTATCAGCATGAAATTTGGCATGATGGTACATACTAATATGAAAAATCATTCGCCGAGAGGCAAGCGATATTCCACCCCCAACACCCCCTAAATAATCCCCTAAAATTGGAATAATTAATAACTCTAAACCAAAATTGAATTTTTATTCAAGTTATTAAATTATGTTTTAATGTGCTTTAACCCAATTGGCCTATTCTCATTTCCTTTATCACATTTTTTCAACCCCATCCCTACTAGTTTATATCTAGGTGCCCGTTAGGGCGCCGCAGCCAAGCCGCGGTGCGCTACACACTCAAGCACCTTATACACCAAGCAGAGTTGGGGTGATTCGAGGTGTTACCCAGCCGTCATGTAACGTGATGTGAACTTGAAAACTATCACAATCGAGGGGATTTAGGTACCTGACAAACCATGCCAAATTTTATTGGGGTACGACCATTCCTTCTTAGTGAAAAAATGTCTTCAAACATGCTCAAAATCACTTTAAGGAGTTCACTGCTAGCTACTGCTAACATCTAATACTCGGCCGCGATTCTACCAGACGGGGGGGGTACATGTCATATTTTAAACATGGACTTTAAAGGGTTTATAGAAAGATGTCCTTTTAAAAAAAAGTTGAAAAATTTTTGTTGGAAGGCTTCAAAAAAAGGGTTTTTAAAAAAGCCTTAAACATTGGGAAATTTAAATCAACAAGAAACCCATAGTTACTTCCCCTTGTTGACGGAAAATAACAGATTAGGGGGGAAAAGTGCGATAGTAAACAAATGGCGGACATTTAAAAATTTTCTTCTTTGTGGGGAACGAGAAAAGGTGTCTTTATATTTTAAAAAACAAATCAAAACCGTCCCGGGCCTAGGCCCAGATGGGAAAATTATTTATAATGCAAAAGTTGGTCTAATTTCCATTTGGCATGGGACTAATAAAATTATTACTTAATTACGTTTGACAAGCCTAGCCCCCCCTAGGCCAGCACAACATAGTTTGATATGAATTTGCTCAACTGTTTGTTTACAAAATTTAAAAACAATCAAACATTTTAAAACTTGCTTTCGTTTGGCCCGCGTTTATAAAGGCATGCCATCTAAAAAAATATAAATTTTTTCGGCTCTTGCTATCCCAAAAATTTTTTTAAAAAGTGTTTGGGATTTGTATACCTTTCAACCATGACATCCTATATAATGGTAGACCAGCAGTCGGGGGGTCCCTTCCCGGACATTGAAGCATTTAAAAAGACAGTTTTCATGTTAATCAAATGGGGCGATTTGGGTCAAATATTCCAAAATGGGCCCCCCGGTTGCAAAGGGAAGCATACTACCTTTTAAAACCCAAAAAAAAAACTAAATTCCTATGCAATCATTGTATTGTTTTTTTTGTTTAATACCATGCTGCCAAAAAAAACCCTATCCCAAAAAATCCAGTAAAATACTTTATTTCATTAAAAAAGCAAAATTAAAAAACCAAAACGCCATCTTGAAAAGGGCCGGTGATCTTCAATTTTTCCACGCTCGCGCCTGTGGGGGGAGGTAAGGAGACTGCTAAACTGCCTACTATAGGGGTTTAATTAAATCAAGCTTTCAATCACAACCCCGCTTTTCCACCAACCGTTTTAAGAAAACCAATTCCTTCGAAAACGAAAAAAAGACTTCGTTTTAAAAATTGCGTTTTCAATCATCTCCCACGAACCCCAAAAATTGGGACCCACCCCTTATCCCGTCGTTATACCAGGGTTAACACCTATACCAGGTGTACATAAATCCGGTTAGATATTTTAACCCTTATTGTTACTGCTAATAATAGAATTAAAATAAAACTTTGATAAAAATATTATATTTTAGCAAAAAATTTTGTAAGGAATTTGAAAAAGTAATGAGATCACCAATAACAAAAACTTGTAGAAATCAGCCAAACCTTACACACTCAAAAGGAATGAATCTAAAAAAGGGCCCAAGGGGGGGCATTACCCTTCCACAAAACGTACAGGTCCCATAACGCATCTCGAAAAAGTTGGGCCAAATAAAATTTTTGATGTTTTACTTTTAAATTAATTAGAAAAAAGAACTTGGATAAACTATTAGTTAAATTAAAATCCAAATTCTTTTTGCAAACTTTTCGAGAGCTGTTATGGGACACTGTACGTTTATGTGGAAAGGGAGATGAGCTTTGGGCCCTTTTTTTGATCATTCCTTTTTGGGGTGTAAGGTTGGCGGGGATTTCTACAAGTTTTTGTTATGGTGTGTTATTTTTTTCCCTTTTTTCAGCATTCACCTGAAGGGCCCCAAAGATTATCAGCATGAAATTTTTGGGATATCTAATACTAATATGAAAACATTTGCCCCAGAGGCCAAGCGATTTCCCCCTATAAAAATCCCTAAAATGGAATAATTCATATCCTTAAACCCAAAAATTGAATTTTTATTTAAATTAGTTTTTTAAAAAATGTTTTTTAAAGTGTTTTAACCCCAAACGCCCTATTTTCATTATATAAACCACATTTTGTAAACCCATCCCTAATAGTTTATTTATTTTTTTCTTTATTTCCGCTTCACCCCGAAGGCACCTAATGAGTTTTAAAACATGAAATTTTGACATAATGGTACAAACTAGGGAAAAAAGCTTAAGTCCCCCGCGTTGTTGGTGAGTGTAATTGGTAATTGGGGTGCAGTGTTTTGCGGGTTTTCGTTGTTCTGTGAAAAAATCGAACTTTGTTGAATTTTTTTTTTAAATTAAATAAAAATTTAAAAAAAAAATTAATTTTTTTTTTTTTTAATCGTAATTTTAAAAAAGGAAAAAATCGTAAAATAAATTTCATAAGAAAAAATTATTCGATTGCACAAAATTTTACTGAAATTTAATTCTTAAAAATTTAAAGGGTTTTGAAAAAATATTTTTAATCGGGTAAAACATGTAGGGGTTATAAGCAGAAAAAATTAAAAAAATCGTAAAATTGCGATTTTCATGAGATATAAGTATTTGATTACGTCTCAAATTTCCACCGAATATATCAATTCATAAAATTAAGGTTCTGTGAAAAAATCATTACAATCGGATAAAGCATGTAGGATGTTATAAGTCGAAAAAATGTTTTAAAAATCGAAAAAAAATCGTAAAATTGCGATTTTCATGAGAAATAATTTTCCGATTGCGCTCAAAAACGTGGCAGTTCTTAGTTCAGAGATTTCAAAGACCTCCATAAAATTTCATCGCAATTTAAGTATCAGTTTAGCTGGAATCGTGTTAACAAACACACAAAAATAACAGAAGAAAGAAAGAAAGAAAAAAAAAAAAAAAAAAAAAAAAAAAAAAACATTCCGGATTTTTTTCTCCAGTGTAGTGAAATGGAATCTTCGCTTCGCTCGCTACGCTCGCTACGCTCATCCAATAATATGAAAAAAATCTGACGAGAGGCAAGCGATATTCCACCCTGAACATCCCCTAAAATTGGAATAATTCATAACTCTAATCCAATTGATGTTAAATTCAAATAAGGTGGTTATTAAAATTATGTTTTAAATGTGTTTTTATCAATCGGCCTATTCTCATTTCCTAAACCACATTTTTTCAACCCCCATCCCTTATAGTTTATATTATTTTTACCTTGATTTTCAGCATTCACCATGAAGGCACCTAATGAGTTATCAGCATGGAATTTGGCATGATGTTACATACTAATATGAAAATAAATTTGTCGCGATGCAAGCGATATTCCACCCCCAACATCCCCTAAATCATCCCCTAAAATTAGAATAATTCATAGCTCTAACCCAAAATTGTATTTTTATTCAAAATAGTTAATTATGTTTTAATGTGTTTTAACCCAATAAGCCTATTCTCATTTCCTAAACAACACCTTTTCAACCCCCATCCCTAATAGTTTATATTATTTTTACCTTGATTTCCAGCATCACCATAAAGGTACCGAATGAGTTATCAGCATGAAATTGGCATGGTGGTACATAATAATATGAAACATAATAATCCGCCAGGAGACAATCGATATTTCACCCCCACTGTTCCCTACCACTCTTACTTTGGGAAAAACGTTATGTTGTAAGTTTATTACAATTTTTAATATTTTAATTGCTGATTAAAATTATACGTCAATGTTTATAGTCCGGTCAACAAATCATTCACACAAAAACCCAAGACGACATTAACCATATTAAATTTAATAAAAACATTGAATATTGCCAACTAGACCTACATATAGAAAACAAAAAAAAAGATGGTAGCTTTTGTTTCTAAACAATCTGTTTTAAGGCACTGTATCCACCTTACACGTTTCACATATTTCAAGCTTTGCCATGAAACAAACAACAAAAAGATGTGATATCCCCCCAAAAAACAAAAATTTGTAAAAAATGGCAGCCAAGCTCTCCTTCCAAAGTCTTCGGCTGTGAATGCTGTGAGATATAGAAGTTGAGCCAAGCATTTCATTCTTTCTTTCCCTAGTTTCGCATTGAAAAAAAAGTAAGATCATTTCGCCTGTTGACGAGCGCCAAGCCACCATTTTCGTGGTAAAAAAAGTTAAAATTTAAACTCAAAATCATAAAAAAATTACTTGGCTATTGATTTTGGTACGAGGACTCTAAAAAGTCAATGGCCAAGTAATTTTTTATGATTTCGAGTTTAAAATTTTAACTATTTTTACCACGAAAAGGGTTTTGGCTTGGCGCTCGTCAACAGGCGAAATGATCTTACTTATTTCAATGCGAAACTGGGAGAAAGAATGAAATGCTTGGCTCAACTTCTATATCTCACAGCATTCACAGCCGAAACTTTGGAAGGAGAGCTCGGCTGCCGTTTTGTTTAAAATTTTTGTATTTTGGGGGGTCTTTTATTACCACGATGATTTTGAATAGTTGCATAGGTTGATTGACATAATAGAGGTTGACAGATGTAGGCAGTAGCTGCTGTTGACAACTAAACACCACCGCTTGGATGTTTCAATTCGAATTTGATCGTCCAGACGGCGGTGACAAAACCACGGACACTGAGCAACGACAACATTTTGCAGTGGGTTTTTTTGCACTTGTTTGTTTCTTGTTTTGAAAGTCGTCCACGCGTGCATAGGCCTACTCTGTATTATCTCGTGCGACGCAATATGTCCGACAAACAGTAGAGAAGGATGTCGCAATCGGAGAAAAGAAGCTCGTTCTCTTTGAAGAAGAGAAAGGACTCTATCAACGTTGCCTCTCGACGAAACACAGAACCATGTAAGTTTTCAAAAATTTTTTTTTAACAGCCTCTGTTTCGCCTGGGGTTGTATCTGCTAAAACTATCTAAGGCCCAGTTCCCACTTATTGGGGGAAGATATAAGTAGATAGGACTAACGTGGTTAAATTGTTATTGGGTTTTTGTCTTAGAAGTTGATTACGGGTATAATAACAACAAAATACTTACGACGGGAAACCCAAACAGACGTCAATAATCCTTACAACGACCAATCAAAATAAGTAATTTCCTTGACAGGTCACTAAAACATTTACTTACCAACCAGGACCCCCGTTTGGACCCGGGGTGGAATTGGCCCAGAGCATGGCTCTGCTAATCTCACAAGGCGATTCAAGGGAAAAAGTCCACCTCGAAAACATCAGCTAATAATAGGGGATTATATTATTTCCCACCGATACTAGAGGCGAGCTCTGGCTACCGTCATCGGGGTACTTGCCCTCTTCCCTTGACGACCCCCCGACAACGATGACGACAGTGAGACCACGAACGATGACAAAAACAATGACGTCCACGACGTGAGATTACCCCCCTTTCCAGCCCCCTACCCGTGGCAGGTTCTGACCAGCATGGCCCAGACCCCTCTGCCCCATATCCCCTAGGCTAGAGTGGTGCATTATGACCCAACGGTTGTCACGTCCTTAATCGAAAAAAAACAAAAAAAAAACAGGATATCGGATTTCTTACAGACCTAACTAAAACAATTTCTAAAGACTAAAACACGGTTGTGGCGCATTGATGTGTACACGGGTTTCCTATGTCGATCGTAGAAGGCGAGAAAGGCAATCCATCTCACAAACATCAACTAGTAGGCCTACATAGGCCTAGGCCTCAGGTATGAATTTTATTCTCCAAAACCTCCAGAGTTCGCTTCGAGAGACACTCCCCCCCCATTGTCTGTGGCTGGAAATTTCCAGCACGGGCCTGTCCTCCTCACATCTCCTAGGCTAGAGTGGCGTTGACATGCCCTTTAACCAAATAAACTTTGGGGTCATTCACATACGGCCTAAGGTGACTATAAGAATTACTGTTTTTTTTTTTCTATGGGGCAAACAATCCAACCATTTACTATTCAAAGTCCATGATCCAACCAATGAATTCATTTGAATTTTAAATGATTTTAATAAGTGAACCTAGGCCCTATTAGCCCACAATTCTAATTTCGGTAATAGGCTAAAACTAAAATCGGAAATATGGGAATATTAGGCCTATAGTTTGTTACCATCAATTCGAAAACTCAAACAAAGTTATAATATTCAACAACATGGCTCATCGTGATGTTTGTAGGCTAAGCCTACCTACTGTTGAGTGGAAAGTAAAATTTGAGAAAGTGCCGACCACCAATTTCCCCTTACGGTTGACGCGTCCTTAATCAAAATTAACCCAAAACGTAGGTACCTAGGTCTAAGTTAAAAAACGTTTAATCAAATAAACTTGTTCTTTGTAGCGACCGTGCCTCTGATAGGTCGATCCGGTATCCAGGAAGACAATAAGCCCAAAGAGAAGCTTCCGATAGGCGCGTTTCCCAAGGGGTTCCTAGAAGACGTCGACAATCAAGACTCTCCTAGGCCTTCGTTTGATGGTAAGCTAACCAGCCAGCTGCGACCCCGTTTATTATTACTAGTGTTCTATGTGGGTTGGTGGGAACGGGATACCGGGGTTAAATTCGTCGCGGGTTGCAACAACGGTTCAACTCGTGTCCGAACTCGAGCTAACGCTAGTCAGTATATACACTAGTGTAAACAACGAGTTGTCGACAACAAAACAATTTTGTCATTATTTGGGGTACAAGTTTCAATCAGCCAACTGTTCAGACATTTTGTGGTCTTAGGATGTCACTCAAAGGGTGATACAGTAGTCTAAAGCCTTGTTTTCATGTGTTCGTTAGAAGAAAAGCGATGAAAGTTAAAACATGTTGCATATCTGTGGCGCGACGGGTTCGTTCGTCGTTGTGATTGGTCAATTAATACCTCCGCCGCGTCATCGCGTTGTGCTAAACGGAAACGTAAAAACGAGGCTTTAAAGAAATTTGTATAATGACAAGCGAAACTTTCAGAATATGATTCGCCTTCAAGCGACCGCTATGAGGATCCTGCCGAAGATGAAATGGATATGCTTTCACTCGAAGCTCGTAGATATTCCCCTGCCACTGGGCGTTATGCAGATGGTGGAAGGCACTCACATTTGCAGCCGCACAATAGAAGACAATCTATACGTCAACCATTGGATACTAGGCGGCAATCTATGCGTGTAACGCCAGACGCTAGGCGGCAATCTATGCGTGTAACGCCAGAAGCTCTGCGACATTCGTCCGAGAATAAGGATTCATCTTACGCACGGGAACGCACGACCGCTTCGTCCTTCGTCGGTTCCCGGCGAAAGAACTCCGTGAACAGTAACGGCGAGCCACAGGATGCGGATCTACTTAGCGAGGCGAGGCACTCGTCTGATTTGC
>JAMZAV010010744.1:0-23699 GCA_024449915.1 Sweltsa coloradensis
TTAGGCCTACTTTTTTGAAGATAAAACAGAGAAAAAGAAAAAAGCCATATTACCTTTACTAAATTTCACAACTGAAGAATTGTAGACTCCTCCAAAAACAACAAATTCAAAAATATTCAACCGGGGAAGAAAATTCAAAAATTGTATGTTCCCTTTTTAAAAGAAAAAATTTCCCTTTTTCAATCTAGTGGGTTTATGAAATCCCTTGTAAAGGGGTTCGGTCTACTTTGGACAACCTGTCGTAAATTGGGACTAGAATTAAAAAACATAGGGGCCACTGCAACCATACGAGGGGCCCTTTTGGGCAGTAGAAATACACGTGGTGGAAAATGCAAATGATCCCCGCACAAGACCCTTTTTGACGATACCAAATTTTATGCACAGAGAAACCTTTTTCCTCACTCTAAGAGAATCATTGAAATTCCCAACCCCCCCCAAATAATTTTAAGGGGAATTGGGGGTTTTAATTAACAAACATGAGCCCGTGAAGGGAAACTCTTAAAGACGACAACAAAACAACAAAAACAAAACAACCACCACACCCCCACTGCCACACAAAAACAGCAGCGCACGCAGCAACAGCATAAAAAAACAATCTAAAATTAAAGTTTTACAGGTTGCCTCAGATGATGATACGCACAGACGTATCGAAACGTCAGAAATTTAATAAAAACAAAACCCCGCAAAATGACTCAAAAATTTTTGATTTCTCTAATTTTTGGGGCTGTAAAAAGCTCGCAAGAAATTAATTATTTTTATTATTATTTTTATTATTTTTATTTTTTTGTTATTTTTATTGTTTTTATTATTGTTTTATTATTATTTTTATTATTATTATTTTTATTATTATTATTATTGGATGAGCGTACGAGCGAAGCAAGACTCCTTTCACTACATGGAAAAAAAAAACCCGGAATTTTTTTTTTTTTTTTTTCTTTTTTTTGTATTTTTTGTTTTGGGTTTTAACACTTTTCCGGGCAAAACCCGATATCCGTTTGTGATGAAATTTTATGGAGCCTTCGAATCTCGAAATTAGAACTGCCACGTTTTTTGCGCAATCGGGGAATTTTTTTCTCATAAAAAACCATTTTTAAAAGATTTTTTGAATTAAAAAAATTCTTTTGACTTATAGGTACTCCTACTGCTTTAATTTTCCCATTTAAGGATTTTTTACAAACCTTTTTTTAGAAATTAAGATACGTGTAAATTTGAGCGTAATCGAAAAATTTTTTCTCATGAAAACGAAAATTTACGGGGTTTTTTTTTTTTTAAAAAAAATTCTTTTACTTATAACCCTCATGCTTTATCCTTTGAATGATTTTTTTTACCGAAACCCTTTAAATTTTATGATTTATATATTTGTGTAAAATTGGGGGGC
Source organism: Sweltsa coloradensis (assembly GCA_024449915.1). Classification (NCBI taxonomy): domain Eukaryota; kingdom Metazoa; phylum Arthropoda; class Insecta; order Plecoptera; family Chloroperlidae; genus Sweltsa; species Sweltsa coloradensis. Next base: position 1,379 of record JAMZAV010010744.1, read on the forward strand.
AATCGAAAAACTATTTTTATGGAAATTGCATTTTTACATTTTTTTTTTTTTACAAAACTACGAAAAGTTAATTTTTTTTAATTTTTATTTTAAAAAAAATCGGGGGGGCAAATTAATAATTTTTCACAAACAACAGAAAATCCCTTGACACAGGCAGCTCAATGCCCCAAATTACGCTCACCCAACAAGCGGGGGATTAACTTTTTCCCCTATATAAATAAATATTCTTGTAAAAATTTGAGCGAAAATCAAAAAATTATTTCTCATGAAATCGTAATTTACGATTTGTTTGTTTTTTTTAATTTCTTGAGAAAAACACCTACATGCTTCACCCTTGTTTTTTTTTTTTACGCCCCTTATTTTTAAGTTTTTAATATTCGTTAGAAATTTGAGCAAAATCAAAAAATTATTTCTCAGGGAAAATCACAATTTTTACGCTTTTTCCGTTTAAAAAAATTACGTCATCCAACAACGCGCCTGAAAAGCTTTTGGAAGTTTCCCTATTATTATTTTTTATTATTTTATTTTTTTATTATTATTATATTATTATTTTTATTATTTTTATTATTATTATTATTATTACTATTCCCGGTTTTATTATAATATTTTATTTTTTCATATTACACCCTCCCTTTAGGTCTTGAAATAGACGAAGATTTTGTGGGATATTCAAATGGGGGAAAACTATGAAATAGACCGATCTTGTGATTATCACTTTCCCCGTAAAATAATCTTATCTTTAAATCCGTAAAATGGTATTATTGATCACCCGGCCCTTTTTTCGTACAGTATATGGGCTTGGGGTAAGCGTTTTAAATCGCAATTTAAAAAAATTTTAACGTCTTACAAAAAAAAATTATAAAAATGATGAATAAAAGGAAATCGTTGAGGGGAGTTTGTCTGGGTTTTTGTTTTACTTTTTGATTTTTGCCAGTTGGGGAAATTTTTGTTTAAGTTTTTATTAAAGTATTATTTTGACAAAAAATTAAAAAAATTCTTATTGACCACAAGCTTCTTCACCCAAAGGCAGGAATATCATTACCACTTTTTTATTTCAATAAAAGGGAAGAGATCGTTAAGCACTCTGTACCTTTATTTTCAATAAGATTCTTCCGAAATTAAAGAATTGTTTTTAAAAATAAAATTAAAGACTTTATTTGCTTCAAAATAATATTATATTTGAGTGGGAAATTGGGTTAGGCCCTATTGATTTTTTATTTTTGTTTTTCAGGATTTATCAATTTTCTTGTATTCGTTTCATTCGTTAATATATTCATAATGTCAAACTTTATATAATTACACATTTTTTGTTCAGACTCACGTCGATTTTTTAAAAAAATTTAAAAAAATCAAATTCAATTATATTTTTTAAGACCTAATGCATAACAGGTTTCAGCGCGGGCAGAGTGTGAGAAATAAAATAAAAACTCTACATTTATGATAAAATAATTATGAAAAAATTAAAACCATACTCAAAAAAAAATTTTTGAACACATCGTTTTGTCATTTTTTTTTTTTGGTCGGTTTTGCTTGGGAAAAAAAATATAATTTGGAAACTTGATGTAAACTTTACTGCTTGAAAAAAGTAAATCCATTTTTCTGACGCGCGGTATAATTTTCTATTCTAAACACTGTGGTAAAATTTTGATTTGTTTGAACCATAATTTTATGGTCAAAATCGTTAAATTACATCAGAAAAAAGTTACACAAAAGGGTCAGAATAGCCCAAAACGGGATTTGTGGCTGCACAGAGTTTCCGCTTGGCGTTAGGATCCATGTACAAAACCGAAAAACGGCAGCTTTGACGTCATCACAGTCTGATATCCCCGTGAGGTAGGGCCTCCCCCTAAAACGCAAATGTGACCCCTACCAGTCCCCTTTCCCAGTGAAACTTACTTTTTTTTTATTTTCTAAATTTTCGAAAGACGACAAAACCCCTTTAGAAAATTTTTAATAAAAGATTGTATCTTGGGAACTGGGTACAGATTGTAAACAAAAAAACAAAAAAGGAGCTTTTGTTTCTGGGAAATTTTTTTTAAAAAAGCACTGCATCCACCCTTGCTTGAGTATCATGAGAAATTAATAAAGTAATTATGTTAATTTTTATTATGCTGATATTATGTAGTGAAGAATAAATCGGTACCACCGTTTGCCCGGGTTTACGTACGTTTTCAAAAAACCTTGACCGGTGCCCCAAAAACAATAAAAATTCGTTTTTTTACCGGTTTGAAATTTTTGTGAAAAGTGACCTGGTATTTTTAACTATACCGTGCATGAAAGATAATGTTTTATAAAAATATGCTCCCTGTAATAGGGAGGGGGTCATAAAATGGGACCTTTTCCTTTTTAATTTATTTTTCCTCAAATTTTTTTTTTCAAAAATTTAAATACCAACTTTAAGAGCCCCCCTTTAGACATAAATTTCAGATTTTTTTGTTCACAAATATTTTTTTTTTTAAAACCGTACAGGTGAAAATTAAAAAGTCGACATGTGTCCCATTTTACCTGGGGTTGTTAAAGGGGACGGGCCCAAAAAATCACAAAAATAACCATCCTTAAGCATTCTAAATACATCATTTTATTTATTTTATTTAAATAAAAAACTTTATCATTTTGTAAGCTAAAGGCTTTTTTAACTACACCATTACCCCTCAAATTCAAAAAGTCCTTGAAAAAAACAAGAACGACTTGGTCCGGGCAGCCCCGCCTCCTTTTATTTCAACGTCTGGGCAAAGTTTCATTTGTTTTTTATAAACATCAAAATTGTCTTCTTGTTGGGTAGAAAAAGTGCTCCCCACCTGCTCTTTTCTACTAAGAATTGACATTGAAAATGCCCTCGTTTTTTTTCCCCATAATTCGCCCCAAAAATTTGTTTTTTTCTCACTGCCCCTCTCCGGATAAAAATTTGAAACCCCTCCTACTTGTAAAACCCTAACCTGTTGGGCCTTGGTGGGCCTACTTGGTGTAGGCCCTAGGCCTGGGCCTAGCCTATTTTGATGGGGCCTATAGGCCTTAGCCTAGCTACTCTTAGTGGTTGGGTTTGGGCTATGGCCCAGGTGAGCTTGACCCATTGGTTTTGTCAGGCCTGGGTAGCCAAGGGCCCCTTTTTGGGGCAGCTTTGGGTGAAAGGGCCTTCAGTTTGGCCTTAAATAAATACTAGGAAAAGCTCAGTTGGCGCTTGATAAGCGGCACGTGCTATAGCTAGACCCACATTGCACATTTTTTTAAATTTAAAATTTTCGACATTCGCGTTTCCAGTATTATTTATTATTGCCCAAAGGATTTTGGGGAAAACCCCTGTAAATCTTTACTTTAAAAACCCCGCCCTCTAGAGGACTTGACTCCTTGGAAAAAAGTTATTTAAAAATCTTTTTTGAAATAAAAGACTGCTTCCTCGAAATTTTGATTACTTTTAGGTGGGAGGCATTAGAAATTCGCGCGTCTTTTCGTTGCCCTGGCAACGTTCTTTGGGGTTTTAATGTAAATTTTCCCTCTACCTACTTATCGGGTCAAAATAAAAATTTAAAATTTCTGACCCGGGCGGACATTCTAAAAGATTTTTGGGTATTCAGATTTTGTTACTTGAGTTTAAAAAAAAAAATTTCGATTAACTTTATGAACTTTTTAAAATTTTTTAAAAATTTTTCCCCAAAAATAAAGGGATTCAATCGAGAAAGAAACTTGCGGGTGGTCAAAATTTCAACTCGATCCGAGCCCCGTCGAAAGTTATGGGAGACACATCAAACAAAAAAAAAAAAAAAAAAAAAAACAAACAAAAAAAAAAAAACCCCGTGACTAATTTTTCCGGCAAAGGGCAAAGGAAACGCTCGCTTCGCTCGTTAAATAATGTGATCCTTTGGCTCTGATAACCATTATTTTCCAAAATAAAAGCTTAGCAAATGTCCCTTTTAGCAACCTGCTCCATGTCCCATTTATAAAACCTAAAGCATTGTTGACAAAAATGTCCATTTGGGCCTAAAAAATAGGAAAGAAATATAAACCAAATTATTTTTTCTTTCCGTGTCTCAATTAAAAGTTCCAGAAGGGAAATCTTAAAATTTAAAAGGGTCTTAAGTCATTTTTTATTTTATTGTCTTGGGAAGGGAATATCTATTTGGGGGTGAAAAAAACCGGGGAATAAAATTAGAATTGTGGGCCATTTTTATAATTTTTGTTTTGAAGAAGCAACCACTGCTCCCAACTTTGGAAAAAAAAAGCTAAACTAAAAAAAATCAGCTGATTAGATATAGCCACTGTCCCTTTTATGAACCGTCCCATTTATGCACCCCTCCCCTATTTATGTAAAAAAAAATGAAATATTTTTCTTCCACTTCCAAGAAGATAATTTCTTTTCTCTAGGGTTTGCGAGTATTATTAAGTTTTTGGGTGGAGGTGCCGGGTCGCGCTCGTGTGTAAAACGTAAAATGTTAGGCCTAACTTTTTTTACGCTCCCTTAAAAATGCTGAAAAACTTACCATAATAAAAATAATATAAGCTTATATAAAAATTTTTATATTCATTTGGGGAAGTTTTGAATTTTTTCGGGGAAAAAAATTAATAAAAATGTCCTATAGTGTTTGTGCACAAACCAAAATGTGACTTTTTTTAAAAATTTTACTTTGATATTCAATCCTTTTAGAGAACGTTGAAAACATTTGTTGGTTTATCAGTTTTAAAAAACTGCTGTCACATGTGTTATAATATTCAATGCACAGATAATTATCAATCGCCGGATAGGCATACATGGTTTTGTTCGGCTGCCTCTTTTTACTTCCGCTGTCCGCACGACACATTTGAGTATAAAGCGCCAAACCGCTCATATTTTACCATTGGCCCATGTAGGTCTATAAACAAATGTCTTGGTGATTTAGCTGTGAAGTTTTTTTAAAGCTATGTTATATTTCGGGTAAATTAAACTTTTTCTTTTTCCCCTGCTTTTGTCAATCGACAGCAAATAAATGCAGGAAAAAGTCACGAGTTTGCTCCAAAAATAATTTTCTTTTAAAACAACCTCAAAATTTTTAAAAATAAAGGGCCAACCTTAAATAAATTTTGGGTTTTAAAAAATCCCCTTTTTGCTTTTGTAAGTCCAAGTTTTTTTGGGCCGGCTTTTTTTGCGGTTTGACCCAAATAACAAAAAACTTTAAAAAAACCCCAAAAACCCTTACATAAAAAAAAATACTAAAAAAATCCCCCAAATTTCGTTCATAAATGTATACCATTGTGGGGGAACAAAATTATAAGATAATTTTTTTTATGAAAATTACTAAATTAAAAACCCTTTTTCCCAAAGACCCCTATTTTTTTAAAAATACAAAAATTTTTCAGGGGGTGAGAACCAAAAAAAATGCTAAATTTTTCAAGATTATGATAGAATTGTCATTTTTTGACGCCAAAATGTTAAATAAGAAAGTTCATCGCCCTGTTAAACCCAAAAAAAAAAAAAACCCCAAAAGACTTTTTTTTTACTCGTATCTGTTACCGTATGAAGTACATATTGAAAATTTAATGTAAATTCCACTATTCTTGCCGTTGGGCTTTTGATCAATTATCTTGTGCTTTTGAAAAAACAAAACCCCCATAGAAAAACCCCCAAAAAAAACCGATTTACTCTAAAAGAGCGGGTAATGTGGGGTAAAAATTTTTTAAAAAGTGTCAAAGGTCGAAGAGACTGTTCAAAAAAACAATATGACGAAAAAACATGTACGTGGACATAAAACCTTCCGAGAGAATGTTTTTTGACCCAACTGCTATCTAATTCATTTTGTGAGGTTTTTAAACCTATAGAATGAGCCAAAATAAAGAGCAAAAAAACTAAATTGATAATAAAAAATAAAGGGATAGGGCCCAAAATAGTATTTAAAAAATTACCCCTTTTTAAATTTCAATTTTTTAAAATTTAAAAAGTGTTTTGGTAACATCACAAATTTTTTGGGAGTTTAATACCCCCCCAAAAAAAAAAATTGTAAAAAAAAAACGGGAGCCAACTCTCCTTCAAAAATTTTTTTGGGTGAATGCTGTGGGGTAAGAAGTTGAGCCAAGCATTTCATTCTTTCTCCCCAGTTTTTGCTAGAAAAAAAAGTAGTCATTTCGCCGTTGACAAACGCTAAAGCCAACCATTTACCCTCATTTTTTAAAAACATGCAATTTAAAAAAATATTTTGCTGAATAATTTTTTTCATACAATAGATTTTTAAATTGGGGGGCAGGGAGAAAAAAACCCATGTTCGCTCCCCAAATTTTGGTCACGCCAAAAAGGTGGAAAGGGAAAAATGCAGACAATAGACGGGGCGACCCCGGGCCCGGTCTCGTCCGCGGATGGTCACTTTGTATCTCAAGGGTAGATAAACTTTAGTTACCCACCCACCCCCAAGCCGGAAGTTTTTCGTCGATTTTAGCAAAATTTTTAACACAAACTGGTTATCGGATCGGGCTGATTTTTTTTTTTTTAGATCATGAACCACATATCAGGTCAACACCGGTTTCAAAATTGTAAATTTTTTGGGGGGGCGGTGCAATAGCTGAAAACCCCCCCAAATCGGGGGGGGTAAACAGGTCGAGTTTCCATCGCCTAGCTTGGGTGCGGGCAACGACCGTCGCCCAGATTACGTCCAGTAGAAGCCATACAAGAAAGTCATGCACACTTTTTAAATGCCTACGGCTACATAAAAAAATTAAAAATTGACGTGACATGGTCAGAAAAAATTTTAAATAATTTTTTTCAAATTATTCATATTAAATTATGTTTGAAGTTTTATTTCCAATTTTTCTGTTACATGTGTTTGGTTTGGCCCCCGGACCTCACAGGAATAGAGTTCTGGCGACAGCGGAAGTAAAAAACGCGCGGCCGAAAAACGCATGTATGCACTATCTCAGCGACTTCGTATAAATACGGATTGAAAGTATTTTAACAATGTGCCATGTTTTTAAAACTGATAAACCAACAATATTTTCAAAAGTTTTTTGTAAATTGGGATTTAATATCAAAATAAATTGATAATATTTACTTTTTGCGTTTTTGACCCTTTTAAATACTCTAAACTATTTTTTAAAGGGGATGTGGGTATTTCCCGGAACGGGGGATTCGTCTTTTAAATAAACGTACAAATTTTGATTTAGAACAGGGTCAAAAGGGTGAAACGTCATCGGAAGCGTCGCGGCGCCTCAAAACGGCATTAGAACAAGGGGGATTCTTTCGTATCGGTTTTTTGGTATGTATTTTTTAAATTTGGCTTTCTAAAAAGTATAATGTCATCTTGTTCTACCGCCGGGAGGGTCCAACTTTTTAACTTGCCATTGCCGCTGCACGGATGCGAGAAAGCCTTCGCCATTAGAGTAATTTGCACTGGAAAATTAAAAAATTGTTTCCGTCACAAATTATAAGTGCACAATAAGGGGAAAAGTAAAAAGTAAAAAAATTTTCCTAGACGGGCTCGAACCGACGTCCTCTCGCATGCAAAAAAAAAGAGTCTAAAACCCCTCGGCCAACAAAGACCACGGAAACGTGGGTCTAGATGATATTTATACAGATGCCTAACTTTCGATAAGCGTAAATTTGCATTACTTTGGACATTTTTAATATTAAAAACGTTCTGTCGTATTTCTAGAGTGAAATTTACGTCTTTTTCACAAGATGGGCTTATATTATTTATTTTGTCTTAAAAAATTTCGGATGGGGGCAGTCAGCGCATAAATCATCCAACTCGCCCAAATAATATCTCGGGGTTTTGAAACGGGGGCTGAAATGGGGGTCCCCTAGGCCCCCAAGGGGAGAAGACGCAACTGTATGGGCAAGCTACCGATAGCGACGTTTTAGTTAAGGTAGTCACCGAAAAATTTGAAAGCGCTGGGGCCCTGTTTTCCGCTCTTAAGTGTTCAGAGGTAAATAAATCCTTTCTTTAAGAAATATATTTCCCACAGATAAGCTGCAGCCGTTTGGGGAAGGTCAATAAATAAAATATGTAAGGTTATAAAAAAAAATGTACCTATCTAAAAAAAAAAAAAATAAATAAAAAAATAAAAACTTTATTTTTTTGAATATTATAGCCGAACGGCTCAAGAGGGCAACATAGCTACATAAAAGCCCAAAAAAATTAAGCTATTATAAATAAAAGCTAAAAGAAAGTGTGAAACTAACAACGGGGTTTTCCTTTTTATTTTTTCATGTTTCAACTTTGGGGGGAATGTGGGTAATATGGGAAATTTGGAAACACCCTTTTATAGCTTCTTAAGAAGTTTAATTTTTTTTTTAAATCTCTGATATTTTGGTCCAACTATTATAGTAAATTGAAAGTATTTACAACTTTTTTGGGTTTAGACAATGTGCATTTCATACACAATGTTACCAACCCCTAACTAAAACTTCTTGAATTTAGGAACATCTAAAAAATTCCCCTTGTTAGGGTCTTTTTCTTTTTTTAAAAATTTTATTTTTGGTGGCAATTAATTCGTTTTTGATTCAACTACTAATCTACACACGAAAAAAGCAATAAGCCCATCATCATAACTCCAGCGGCCAAGGGATCCAAAATCTTTTTGTTCGGGATTTGAACCCCTACTACCCGAGGCTGACCGTCAACTGAGGGATAACAACCTACGGCTACTTAAGGAGGACCCACCAACTTGCACCTAAAGAACATCTCTCCTCCCGACTGCAAAGGGAAAACACCAAGGTTCAATGAATAAACCTTTAGTGCCCTGATAGGGATTTGTACGGACACCTTCTTCTACCTGCTTCCCCCAAGGGTCCAAAAACGGGGAACCCGGGCCGTCCTATAGTATCAAGCTTCAACTCGCCTCCAAAGGGGATATCTCCCTTTGTGGTACCATCTTCACCTCATGTCCAACCCTGGACTCCCACATAAAAGACAGTTATGACTTCTTGTAAAACTCCCCCCAACGGGCCCAAACCATCCCCGGGGGTTTTTTGGTCACCTTTGTTTCACCTCTCTGTATACTAACATCCCCACTGACAGGGACTTTCTCCCCGGGCACTCCCTCAGAACTTGGGCCCCAAACCAGACACCCCCCTTTTTAATCGAACTAGCACACATTTTTCCCCAAGGCTAAACAATTCTGTCTAGGGACCGCCATCCCCTACAAACAAAGGGCACGGCCGGGGCACAAAAGGCTCCCTCTTTATGCAAACTTTTTTAGGTAAACTGGGGGATTTCTTAGCCCGCGCGCCACCAACGCTGTGCTTCAAAAGTTTCATCGACGCTTTTTCGGGCCCAAGGGCCCAAGATTGCTAACATTTTCCTCAAGATTTTAAAAATGCCAGTGTTTAAGCTTCACGTGGAATCTTTTCCCTCGTTTGTGGCCTTCCTCGATGTAACATCCCCTTTTGGGAAACGGGTTTTTTGGAACAGATGTCCCCTTCAAGCCAACCCCCAAACAACTCTACCTACATCATGACAGTTTTTTCATCCTGATTTTCACAAGCGACCTACCGTTTTCATTGGGTTCAGAGGCCGCCGTATCTGCTCTGACCCCAACGCCTCGCAAATATTACGAATGCATTTATAATGCTTTTTGGGTCGGGCTACGACAAAGGGGCCCACTATCCAAAACGCATAAAAAAAACCGTCAAACAAACCCCCTCCACCCAATGACATCATATCTTGGTCACTCAGTGGCACCCCGGACTTCAGGCCTCAACCATTTTTAAGAGCACCCCACACATCTGATGTCCTCTACCAAAAACCCCGAACCTGGTCAAGACCCTGCCAAGAGTGATTTCTGACGCCCCCCCCCCCCCCTTTTCAGCCTAGTCTTAAGAGAGCTGCCGTGAAAAAGGGGCACAAAACTAGAAACCCAAATTTCCTACCCTTGCAAGGGGCAATGGGTGCTTGACCTGCCAAAAACACCCCCCCTCCCCCACCTTTAGGCTCAGCCCAGGCAGGGCTACTCCATTCGGCAATTTAACACCTCAAAAACCCCAATTTTGGGAGGCCTTCCACTCAAATGCAACCGTGTCCGCCCAGTAGTTGCCTAAACCCAAAACCAAACCCGGCCCCCATGAATGGACACATGAAGACAAAAAAACGGACAATGGGCAAACCAAAGGGCCCTACGCAGATCCCCCAAATTGGCCTTTAAAAAGTGCTACCCAACCCGAAGGTTAAATACTTCCGCCACTGCAACTGCAAGCCCGGGGTGCAAAAAAGATGGGAATTAGCACTCAGTGTTACCAATCCAGACTGCCACCCAACTGAACTCCGCTAGGGTCCTCCCGGACCTGTGACAGCCCACCAAAAGTGCCCTTTTAAATTTGTACATATTCCTGACAGTGGACTTTAGCCACCATTTTGATTTTTGCGACAGGGCCAAATTTTTTCCTTTTTCTCTTGATGAACAGGACCTTGTGTCGAAAAGTCTTGTGTTTTTTTGTGTTTTTTTATAGGTATATTTATGTTATATTTTTTAAGAAACCGGGAGCCCCATCACTTTTCGAAGGTAAGCTGTTGGATTATATTCACACCAATATACTCCAGCCGATTGGCATTCTTTCTACATAACCCACTACTAATACATGATATGATTTGAACAATTTGGTTTACGTAGGCTACATAGGCAGGCTAAAGTTTGAGTTAGAGATAAAATACAAGTTAATATATTAATGTATAGTAGCCTACCTAGGTTATAAAAATAGTAGTAGAACCCTATATTACTATTAGTATATTTAATTAGTATAATAAGAAGCCCACAAAATCTTAAGAGATTTCTGAGTGGGCAATATCTAATTTTTACATTATACTTTGGGTATGGTGTGAACGTTCATGTGCATTAGCAGTTTAGAACATGATGAAAGATAGTAGGCCTAGGCAGTGTTGGGGAAGGAACTTTTAAAAAGAACGCGTTCTCGTGAACGCGTTCTTTTTTGTGAACTTTTCAGTGAACTTACTCTTTTTTTAAATGAATGAACTTGAACTTTTAAAAGTTCTTTCCGAGAACAAACTTTTCAGTTTTAGAAAGTTCATTTGAAAGTTCTTTCCGTGCGTCGAGCAGCCGTCGACTCGCCGCCGTCGGCGCTTTAAAACAATAACAAATCGTTGTTCCATCGTAGGCCAAAGTATCTGCCATAATTTTACAAGCTGGTCGACGAGAATGTAGTACAAATCATCAACACGATCAAAGACAGCTCAACACTTTCGTAAGACTCAAACTCTCGAGTAGTTTGGTACTCGAACACCTCTAATGTTTTTCCTCGTGTTTTTCTTCATTTTACGCCAGCCTTTAATAAAATAGTGATTTTTTTTTTACAAAAGAACTTTTAAAAGAACTTAGTTCATATTTTAGACAAACTTGAACTTTTCAAAATTTTAGGGAATAAAAAAACTTGAACTTTTTAAAAGTTCATTATTTGAATTGTGAACTGAACTTTTTAAAAGCTCATTTTAAAAATTTTAAGGAAGGTGGCTACTACAGTGCCTTTAAAACAGATTGTCTAGAAACAAAAGCTACCATCTTTTGTTTTTGTTTACTATCTGTAGTTGGCAATATCAATGTTTTTGGATGAGCGTAGCGGCGAAGCGAAGATTCCATTTCACTACACTGGAGAAAAAAATCCGGAATGTTTTTTTTCTTTTTTTTGTATTTTTGTGTGTTTGTTAACACGATTCCGGCTAAACCAATACTCCGATTGCGATGAAATTTTATGGAGGCCTTCGAAATCTCTGAACTTAGAACTGCCACGTTTTTGAGCGCAATCGGGAAAATTTTTCTTATAAAAAACGCAATTTTACGATTTTTTTCGATTTTTTTAAAAATTCTTCGACTTATAACACTTACATGCTATATCCGATTGTAATGATTTTTTAACAGAACCTTAATTTTATGAATTAAGATATTCGAGTGAAATTTGAGCGTCATCGAAAAATTATTTCTCATGACAATCAAAATTTTACGTTTTTTTTTTTTTTTTAAACAATTCTTTGACATATAACACCTACATGCTTTATCCTATTGTAATGATTTTTTTATAGAACCTTAATTTCATGAATTAATATACTCGTGTAAAATTTGAGCGCAATCGAAATTATTTATTATGAAATTGCAATTTTACGATTTTTTCTTTTTTTTAAAGTTAAGTAAAAATTACGATTTATTAAAAAAATTAAGTTAATTTTTAATTTAATTTAATTTAATTAAAAAAAAATCTTCGACTAAGTAATGATTTTTTCACAACAACAGAAAATCCGCGTAACACAATGCAGCTCAATGCACCAATTTCGCTCATCCAACAACGCGGCGGGACTTAAGCGTTTTCCTAGTTATTACATTTCCTATGGTTAATGTCGTCTTGGGTTTTTGTGTGAATGATTTGTTGACCGGACTATAACACATTGACGCATAATTTTAATCAGCAATTAAAATTTTAAATTACATACCATCTCAACCTTGTCCTTGCTATTCTGTCACTTAACTTTTCTACACCTAGCATTTCGCTAATGTCCGTGTTTCTTATTCTATCTCTTCTCGTCTTGCCCACTGTGCTCCTCAGGAATCTCATCTCTGCTGCCTGTATCTGACTCTCTTCTCGATCTCCCATTGTCCAGGTTTCTGCTGCATATGTACGTTGGATCGGTATGAAATAAGTTTTAGATCCGTAGTGTCATCTTACACTGAATGGGTATTTCCCTATTCCACACCAGGCCTTTCACACACTGGTAAAAGTTATTGGCCTTTTTATTCAGATGTTAGTTAATCTCCTTTTTAAATTTTCCACTTTCTATACTTCACTTCCTAGATAACTAAAACTATCCACCACTTTCAGGGTTTCTTCTCCAATGTTTATCTGTGCACAGATTGATAATTCCCTATGTCCCCTTCTCCTGGCATAGTTACAACCTCACTCTTTCTAACGCTTATTTCATACTGCTTCTTCTATGTTTCTATTCACAAGTCTATCTTTGGAGTACCTCCTCAGGCTCGGACCATGCCACCAAGTCATAGGCAAACAACATAACCTCTCTACATCTTCCATTGCCTCCATCTTTACCTTGTTGTGGATGTCATCCATCATAATTATCAATAACAGAGGTGACAACACACTTCCCTGCCATAGCCCTGAAGTTATTTGGAACCCACCCTGACAATCCAAATTGTGTTTTTCACACAGCTTTCACAACTTCATACATACTTTTTACCCTGTCTATCAGTCCATTATCAATTCTTTTTCTTTCCAGGATCTCCCATATGGTTTCCTTGGCACACTATAACGCTTTTACTATGTCTAAGAAGACCATACTCATTCTTCTTCCAAGCTCCAACTCTTTTCCATGGCCTGTCTAAGTACGAATATAGGATGTATTGTGGATCTTCCCCATCTAAATCCGTATTGTTCCTCATTCAACATGTGATCAACCTCTCCTCTTATTCTTTGTCAACAATCCTTTCATAAACTTTGCGTGGGGGCTAGTAAAGTGACCCCCCTGAAATTACTACTTTTTTTATCCTTCTTATATACTTCGGCACTAAATTTTCCTTTTCTCCATCATCCGGTGTTTTTTTTTCTTCCCACAACTTAACACAGCCCGGCATGGTAATTTTTTTGTTTTTGAAAAAAATATTAAAATATTAATGAAATTTAAAAGGGTAACACTCTTGACTTGAATTATAATACTTGCCACTTTAAATTTCTCCATTTAAGGATTCTTAAACTGTAAAGGGTAAAACTGGCCAGGATTGTTTGGGGGAATGGCAAGTGGCAACATCCAAAAAATCATAAAATAATTCACTCCCTTTTTTAAAATCATTATAGGCTATAAAAAAATTTTGGGGGTAAGTTTTTGATAACACTCTTGCCCAAATGCCAGGGCAAATTTTGACGGTTTTAAAACAATTGAAAAAATGAAAGTTTTAAAATTTAAGCTATATTTTCTTGTATTTACTTTTAAAAAGCTGTATTTATTTTCACTGGAAATAGTTAACAAATAAAAATTATTTATGCCATTTAAAAAAATTAGTTTTTTCTTTAATATGGACTGGTGTTTTTAGCACGTTTATTACAACTAAAATTTAAATTTTTGTCCAAATTTAACATGAAAGTTTATTTTAGACCATAAGTACGTGGGGAGTAAGTAGCATGCGTGGAAGGACCCAACCCAGAGATGGGAAGAAGACACGGAAAGATTTGGGTATTCAATTATCCTAGATTCTATGGAACAAAAATAGGGTCAATGGGGGAAAGTGGGGCATGAAAAAAAAAATTTTTGACTTGGGGTTTATTTTTCCCCTTTTTTTTAAATGTTGACCTAATCCCCCCTTTAAAATTTGAAATCTAAGAAATTTTTAATGTTTTCACTTTAATTTTTAATAAACAAAAGGGACTTTGTAAAACAAAAAGGAAAAAAAAAGTTTCATAAAAAGTGCGCCCCCACACTTGCCCCGCAGTTTGGGGCAATGTGGCGGGTTAGAGGCAAGTGGGGATCACTTTGTTTTATGAAAATAAATAGCAGGATTTTTGGGGGAAATGTGGCATACAGGTTTTACCTGAGCTACTAAAAAAAAAATAAAATGACTTGTATGATGGGTTTTACTGGTTTTTATAAACAAAAACATCTTAATTCAACTAGCACATGTCAATTAAAAGGTTTTTTCCAACATAAAAATGTTATAATTAAGCCATGAGAGGGGCCATGACATAAGCTAACAAGAACTGCATTTTTAGTATTATAACTTTAAAATTTTGCATTGTGCTTTTTTTTTTCTTACATTGGGTCATTGTATCCACTCCCGGAAAGAGTACGTACTCTTGAACTACACAAGTAATCTGGTGCGGGTAAAATGCCCCCAAAACCTGGGGAAAATTTATTGATAAAACCCTTCTCTACTGGTGCAAAAATTATTTTGGTGTGGTTTTGTAGCACGTAACCCCTTCTTTTAAACTATCTTCATTATCAAATCCCCGTTTTTTCCCCAATGCATCTACCCAAATTTTTATTTTCCGCTTGCCTCCCAGGTATTCGCTAGCACAAATGCCCCTTTTCACTAACAAATTTGGAACTGGGGAAATAAAAAAACCGATCCCCTAGACCTATATGGGAAAAAACGGTTGCCCCGAAAAATACTCTTGGAGTTCTTATCTTCATTTCTGATACCGGGATGGGCTGCCCCTAGCCCTATGTCTTTCCTAGCTCAGTTTGTTTACCTCGGGCTTCTTTTATTCTTGTTTTTGGAACCCTTTAGCTTATCTTTGCCCTTCTTCATGACAAGTTCTTTTTTTATTTTCAGATTAGTAATAGTCTTTTTTAATAAATTTTGCTAATCAATGCGACATTTACACTTTTTTTCAACTTTTTTTTTTTTTTTTTTTTTTTTTGCTTTTTTTTGCTTGCAAGCGGGAGAGTTTATACCCCCTCTTCTTATTCTTTTGTGGCAATAAAATAATTTAATACAGCCAAAAATGTGCAGCTTTTCCCCGCCACTAAATACAATGTTTCCACTTGCCCCGGTATGTAAAATATGAGGTAAGTGTGGGACCTAAATTTTGCACCAAGCAATTTAAAATTTTATGGTTTTTTTTTTTCCCCCCTTTATACAAGGCACATTAACAATAAGCCAGCATGGGACATAAATTTAAAAAAAATATTTGCAGAATATAACAAAATTTTGAAAGGGTTGCGTAGAATTGCCTTAGTTAACCCCAGCGAAGGTGTTTTTTTCCTTTAAATTTTAAAATTTTTGGGATTAGTTCTTGGGGGGGCCCCCAATTTTTTTTTTTATAAAAAAAAGTTAGTTACTACTTGAATAAAAAAAAATTTGCCAAACTGAAACCCTGAACCTTAAAGAGATCCCACATTCCCCCCCAAACCCACTTCCCCCCATTGACCCACCATAGAAGTGCAAGGTTATCATCTACCAGACCTACTTTTTCCCAATACTGACTATGCAGCAGAGACTTGGAATAGACAGCATGGAGGAGAGTCTTTGGCGGGCTGTAGATTAATTTTTGAGAGCATTGTAGGTAAGACTAAGGGGACCGAAATACGAATGGGTATCCGAGATCAAGTAGGCTGGGGAATTTTAATGAGCGAATTGGAGAGAGAAGATTAAAGTGGTTCGGACATTCAAGGAAGGAAAAAGATCAAGATTACCGGAAGGATGATGGAACGGGAAATTTCCCGGGGAAGAGCCCAAGGGCAGACCACGCAACAAGGGCAAAAGTGTGAAAAAAGATTAAACAGCGGAGGGAGTGGAATTGGGGGAAGAAGAGGAGGGGTGGGGACAGAAAAGATGAGAGGCCCCGTCTTCAAACCGACCCACCCCAGAGTTGGACGTGGCAACGATAATGATGTGTTATTTTTCTCAATTTTCCAATTTTGCCAGACGTTAAAAATTTAAAAAATTTTTAAGAGTGCTCGGCTCCCGCGAGCGGCTCAAATTTTTTGGGGGTCCCCCCTATTTGAACTACGAGAAAGCCATGACGGTAAAGTTTATCTGTTTCCTGCCTACCTTCCCCCCCCCCCCCACCCGCTTTCCAAAACCCCCTGCAGACCATGAGCTGCGACCCATCAAAAAAAGGCTTGCCATTTTTAAGAAATAGTACAAAAAAAACCGCACAAAGGGTCCAAAAAGACTTGGCCCGTGGTGACCCCAATTATCTTTCTATACAAATTAGAAATGTTTTTTCCCCCAAAACTGGAAAACATCTCGTTTGCCCCCTTTTTTCTCTGCGCATCGCCGGGGAGGATTTAGCGAATGAGGAGCTGAACAGTTTTTATTTTTATTGGGAAAAGTGTAAAACTAGATTGTAGCTTGTTCATTTAATTGCGTTTTATTAAAACTGCGGGAACAATAATATTTCCCTATAATAACTTTGATAGTACAAGTGGTATTACTATATGGGTTTAGAAGTAGGTCAGAGGGATCTGGACATAATCAGAGGGGGGGGGGATCGCCCCCCCGCCCCCCCCCCCCCCGTATCCGCCAGATTTGGCCCCCAAAATTTCAACCATAATTCATAAAATTCATAAGTTCGTATTTGGGGTCACTCTGTCCGAAACAATAACTGATTTTAATTTTCCAGTGATGTTGACGCCACAGGGGGGGGGGAGCAAGGGGGGGGCAGTTGGGCCCCCCTTGTAATTTTTGCGAAAACCCAATTTTAAAAAAGCCCAAAAGATGACAGTTCCCCCCCTTGTAATGTACGAAAAACCAATTTTTAAAATTAAAAGCCCAAAAGAGAAAATTTTTTAAGTCAAGGGCACTTAATCTTTGCAAAAATCTCGTAAAATCCACATAGGGGATAAAATATTGGGATTTTTTTTGGGTCAGACTTATTAAAACCTTAATTGTTTTGTTTTTTTTTAAATTTAAATAGAAAAAATTATCTGAAGTAAAAAATTAAACAATATTTTTATTTATAACTCTTGGCCCACTTAATTTTTTCTTTAAAAAAAAAACCCTCAGATACTGTAAAAGCCCATATTGAGGATAAAATAACTCGAAAAAAAATTTCGCCTTGGTGGGGGCTCCCCCCAAGCCCCCGGGGGGCCCCTAAAATTTATTTCCCCCCCGAAAAATATATAAATGATTATTACCCCGACGGGTTTAATGATTATTTTTTGAATAGGTAAAAGCCTAAAATTGTTGTGGATGCAGAATTTCATTTTTTTCATAAGCAAAAAAATGTAAAAATCACAGTATGCTCTTTCCCCTGCAATTACGAGAAACCATGAGTAAAAAGGCACGAAAAAGTGGTTTTGGGGGGTGGAAGATAATGGAATTCCCCCCCCAAGGCCCCCCCCCCCAAATTTTGAATCTAGACATCCAAAAAAAAAAACGCCATAAAACAAAGCTACAAAAAGGAAAAAAAAACAAATTTAGTCGTATACTATAGGAGAAACCCCAGTGCTTGCCCCATGCGGAAGCCAAAAACTTTTCCCCCCCACCGCCGCCACTTAAAAATAGCTTCTGGCGGCTATTTAAATAAATTTAAAACCCAAATACAAATTTTTTAAAAAAATACATAACGAGGTACTCTCATAAAGGAGTCGAAATTCTTACAGGTCATTGCATCAAGCCCAGAAAAAACCACATCCAATTTTTGAAAAACCCATTTAGTGATGTTCTCAATGAACTTAGGCCTACTCTATAGGCCTACCCCTTTATTTTTTTTCAAAAGAAATTTTCTTTTTTTAAAGAAATTCCTCATCCACTATTGCTAACGCTCGCAACTAAAACAAAAAAAATCGCTCACCGTCCTTAACCCACCCCGTTCAGCTGTTTTCGACGTCCCACAAAAGGTTTAAAACGTCCCCTCGTCGTATTTTTCCCTGGAGACACCTCCGTAAATCCCCCCAAAAAAATATATTCTTTAAAAATTATAAAATGCCCACCCATTGTCCCCCAAAATATTTCCCTCAAAAACCCTTAGAATCATGTTTTGACGAATTTTTAATATAAAAAAAAAGGGAACTTGAATCTTTAATGTTTTTCATTTAAAAACTGTAGTCTAAAACAAAATTTTTCAGTAAAAATAAAATTTCCCCCTTTCCCCTGCCCAATTTTTTATAAAGGACTATAGGATTTGCCCCTGATGCCCCACTGACTTTTTGACATGGAAAGATTCATTTTTGTTTTATTCAACCCTGTCACATGTCAAGGTTCAAATTAAAATTACTTTGCATAAAAAAAAATACGTATGCATGTATATTTCTAGGGGAAACTTGCAAAAGCTTTTTCAGGCGCGTTGTTTGGGTGAGCGTAATTGAGGGATTTGAGCACCCCTTATGCGTTTTAAAGGGGTTTTCCCGTTGTTCCCGTTTTAAAAATCATTACTAAAATTTAAAAATTTTTTAAAAATTAATTTTTAAATTTTAAAAAAATAAAAATTTTTAAAAAAAATAAAAAAAAACGTAAAAAATTTAATTTTTTATTAAAATTCAACGAAACGCGCTCAAATTTACCAAAGAAATATTAAATTTATAAAATTAAGGTTCTTTTGAAAAAAATAATTACAAACGGATAAAAGGGATGTAGGTGTTTTAAGTCAAAAAATTGTTTTAAAAAAAAAAAAAACAGTAAAATTTCGGGGTTTTTATAAAAAAATAAATTTTCTTTGCCTCAAACTTCACAGGAAATCTTAAATTTATAAAATTTTTGGTTCTGTGGGAAAAAACATTTAAAAACGGATAAAATCGGATTTTTGGTGGGTTATAAGCCGGGAAGAAATTTTTAAAAAAACGAAAACAAATCGTCTGATTGCGATTTTTTGTGAGAAATGATTTTTTGATTTCCCCTCCAAAAACAGGGGGTTTTTAAGTTCGAGATTTTTGAAGGTCTCCAGAAAAAATTTTATCGCCCAAATTTGGGGTATCGGGTTTTGCCGGAAACGTGTGACAAAAACCAAAAAACAAAAAAAAAAAAAATTTCCCA
Organism: Sweltsa coloradensis; assembly: GCA_024449915.1. Lineage (NCBI taxonomy): Eukaryota > Metazoa > Arthropoda > Insecta > Plecoptera > Chloroperlidae > Sweltsa > Sweltsa coloradensis. The sequence continues at coordinate 20,759 of JAMZAV010010744.1, forward strand.
ATTTTTTTTCAGTGGGAGAGAAATGGATTCTTCGCTTTTGCTCGCTCGTCGCTACGTTTAAACCCAAAAACCTTTTCCCGGGGGAATCTAGTATTTAAACTGGTTTAATCAGTTTTTTTTTTGGGCCCTTTATGAACAAACTTAGCTCCCCAAAAGTGGCTGTAAGTACATAGAAAAAAAACAAAAAAAAAAAATACACCCCAACTGTCCTGGGGGGGTTGCGAATCCCCCAAATACCGCTACATAAAAATGGAAACTTATAAAACCCACCTGATTACAATAGCCATTGTTTTTTATTTGCTCATTGCATGCCTTCATCGCAACATGTTTTTCGCAATCTTGGTGAGAATAATATAAAGAAATGATTTAACCGCAATGGCTATTTAGAGCTTGATTTTGGATGGTCAAATATGGCATTTTGTTAGGAAATACCAACATTGAAAAACTCAAAATTCTGGGTAATTCAAAACCTGATTTCGTAGACCTGATTTTTTTTTTTAACTAATGGAAGCTTTCTGAACACTGTACAAAAGTCTACTTGTGCTTGAATCGATTTCTAGCCGTCATTGTTTGATGCTGGGCACAAAAATGAGGAAATCGGCCGGTACTCCAATAAGCAACATAGCCTATAAACCATGATTTTGTGACGTAACCGTTGCCATTTACCGAAAATATGGTTTCCACCATTTTTGTAGGTAATTATAAGGGGAATAATTTCCGTTGAAACTTTTTGTCTATCTACCGCCATTTTGAAGATATATGAAAAAAACTACTTTTGTGGAGACATTTCCAAGATGGCGGCCAACATTCTGCTTTGATTTAGAGGACTTTTTGTCCTTAGAAAAAACGCCTTCCTAAAGGTACGTGCAAAAATTCAGCTTGCCATAATTTTTTTAATGGTACTACTCTATGTTTTGTACATTATTGGCGGCCATATTGATTTCGAAAGTATTTAAATTCTTCCTCAAGGCAAATCATAACTCTTAAAACTAGCTTAAACCATCATGTGGAAAAATCTTGATCAAGTTAACGAATTAACCAAAAAAGTGCTAAAAAATGGTCAAAAGTACATGTATATTAAATTCGCGGCCATATTGGATTTTTAAAATAGTTTTATTAGGATCGCAACTTTAAGACAATGATATGCAAAGAAAGAATTTCACCGCAATGGCAATTTAGAGCTTGATTTTGGATAGTCAAATATTGCATTTTTGAGGAAATACCAACGTCGGAAAACTCAAAATTCCGGGTAAATGCAAAATTCGATTTCGTAGACATTTTTTTAAATATTAGTGGAAGCTTTTTAAACACTGTTCAAAAGACCTTTTGTGTTTAAATCTATTTCCCATGGATTTACCGGGCATTGTTTGATGCAGGGCACGAAAATGAGGAAATCAGCTGGTACTAAAATAAGCAACATATAAACAATGATTTTGTGACGTAACCGATGTCTCTACCGGAAATATGGTGGGTACCGTTTTTTAGGGAATTAAATAAGTAACATTTTGGCCATTGAAACTTTTCGTCTATCTTCCGCCATTTTGAAGATGTAAAAAATAACCACTTTTGTGCAGACATTTTCCAAGATGGCGGTCAACGCTCCAGTCCGATTTTTCAGGACTTTTTTCCCTTTGTAAGGACGCTTTCTGGTGGAAAGTCTGTGCAAAAATTCAGCTTGCCCGGAATTTTTGCAGAAAAAAAACCATTGTTGCTTGGCCTATTATTCTGGAGGTCCCCGGTTCGAATGTTCGATACTTACCACTGGCAACCCTGACATTTACGTTTTTACGAAAACTGACGCGATTCATAGCTACTTTATTAGCAGTATATTTTTCAAAACAAGTGTTGTTGACCAGTGTTATGTATTGTTAGTAATTGGGAACGCGGGCCATCTGCTTTGGTTTTGTAGAACAGACTATTTCGACAGATAGACCGGGACCTGCCTCGCGCGTTACACATCGCTAGTGGATGTGCCGTGTTGCAACATCGCCAGCTCAAGAACAGTGACGTCACTGTTCTTGAGCGCGGCGATGAATTAAAGACCCCTTTTGACGTAGGTCGGAAATATACACAAACTACTTAGTGTTTATGTTTCTATTTGAAATTAAGACTAACTTGTCAAAGAGGTGAACGGACACTTAAATAAAACAGTTGTTTCTCTTGTCCGTGCGGTATTGCGAGTGCATTATTAAATCTTGCACTAGGGCATCTCATATTTTCAATTTCCTGACAGTTAACATAAATACAAATGTGTCATTACCTTTGGTGACCACCCAAGACCACTTGCCATGGAAGTGGCAAAAAGTGCCACTAGGCATTCAAATCAAAATCGGCTTTGTGTTAACCAATGTTTGCAAAATTGTAACAGTTTTTGTACTGACTTGCTGCTCCGTCCGAAAAGTAGCAAACTTTAGTAACATTAGGCACAAGAACTTTTATTCGGTTTATTACAATGTTCTTGGAATGTATGTAGGCCTACAGCAATTGTGTTATGTTGAAGGTTGTCGCTTATTATGCATACTATGCTATCTGATTTTAATGTTCTGGTTCAGAATCACAATAATACAGAAACAAATGGGTGTAGGGTAACTTGTTCATTCACCCAGTGGTAGCTTTGTACCTCATCTTGTACAACAAATGTAAAGTTCTCAGAAAAATCTCCTGAAACAATACATTCATTATCCTGCAAATCTTCCTTCTTATTCTTAGAAAGTAGAATGATTGTAATTTGTAAGATATAAAATAGTGTTTTTTTAAATTACCAGTGCTGCACCAGCCATGAGCAGCCTCTTTTACCGATGTTTACGCAGATTAGTTTCATGAAGAATTATAGAAGAGTCGTTCCCATTCACATAATGATGGTTCTGATAACGTTTTGCTATCTTGAGGACAACTTGTGTTCGCTACATAGTTGTTTCTTTAGCTGACCTCCAGGGTCTCG